>JAGKTI010030296.1:0-12428 GCA_018397915.1 Birgus latro
GTGTGTGTGTGTGTGTGTGTGTGTGTGTGTGTGTGTGTGTGTGTGTGCGTGTGTGTAGCAAATCTCCTTGCATTCACTCCTTCAGCCTTTCTCTCTCTGCCACAGCACTTCATCGCTTTACTTCTGCTTCTCTTATTTTGTTGGGCGCTGTTCTTCTGAAATCTATTTGCATCTCTTCTTAACTGTAATGGAAAGCAACACCAGTCTTCATACAAATTTACAGCCAGTTTCTGTCCAGTTCTCTCAAAGAAGAGATAACAGAGAGGACCTTGCAGACAGCGCAACATCCACACCCACCGACTGGTTGAACGGCCGACCATTTTAATTTGCTCTGTGACTTTGCCCTTTGACAGATTACTCTTGGAATCGAATTGCTTCATTTTTGCATAAGCCACCACCTTTCCATCAGTTTCGGGTCAGAATCAGACCAAAACTCTGAGCTGAACTGGTTATATGACCTTGATATTTGCCTTTCCCCTTGAACATGGCCTCTGATTAATTATTTATATAAAAAGGTCACTTTATACATCTTTTAATTAAGGTGACCCACCGACAAAGTTAATTCCTCACCGGATGGCAACCAAACTGACCCATGTGCCCTTGAGCTCTGACCTACTTCCAATAAGACAGGTCACTTCTACGGTGATCCTCAGTTCATCCACCAAATTTCGTCCAAATCTGACAAAAATGATTTTAGTTACTTCTGTTCACACACAGAAACACTCTGGGACGTTGATCTTGTCCTTTGGCCTTGACCTTTAACTGATTGTTTTCAAAGCTGAATTCTCTTGTTATTTTCATGGCCATAAACCCTTGTGCCAAGTTTACTTTAAACCAGATCAAAGCTGCTTAAGTTGACCTTGCTCAGTGACCCAGTGACCTTTCCCTATACCCTTGACCTTTGACTGGGTGTTCTCGATATCGGTACCTTTTATTCTTACCTTTTTCTCAACCCTTCCACGATGTGAGATCCAAGTCAGATAAAAACTGCTTAACTTGACTTTCCCAGGTGACCTCAAACTGACCTATCGTATCAATAAAACATTAGGTTAATCCTTGGCTGACCCTCAGATCTTCCACCAAGTTTGAACAAAATAAGATAAAAATAATTTGAGTTGTTTTGCTAACAGTCACATACATAGGTCCAGTGTGAACTTGCCTTGTGACCTTGCCCTTTGATTGTTTTCAAAACCGAATTACTTCATTACTTCCTAACATTCAACTGTATCCCAGTATTTAGTCTTTATTGGATAGAAATGGTAGAAATTCATTTTGCCAGGTTAGCATTTGGCCTAGTCCTGTGACTCTGGTCCTTAACCAATTGTTCTAAAAAAAGAAAAAAAGGAAAAAAAATCCTCATTTCTTGTCCCCCAATCTTTCCATCAGGGTTGAATAATATCAAAAGAAAACAGCCAGAAAAACACTATACACACACACACACACACACACACACACACACACACACACATCTAAATAATAAAGTCAACCTGTGTTTGTGTGTGTCTGTGCGTTTGTTCAGTCCACGAGAGCGGTAACATATACCGACATGATTCTTTACGTCTTAGGTGGGGGGAAGTCCAGGAAGTGTCAGAAAAAAAAAAAAAATTGACTATCACGCACGACGCGACGGCGCAAAACTGTCGGAAACAGCGACACGCGAAAATGTTTGTCTGTGCGTTTGTTTCTTTCATGAGAACGGTAATAGATATTGACCTAATTCTTTTTGCATTAGGTCGGGGGTAAGTCCAGTGAGTGTCAGAAAAATGCCAAAACAAAAATTTGGCTATGGTGCACGACGCGACGGCGAGAAATTGTCTGAAATCTCGACACGCGAAAATATGCGGAAGTAATCTTTTCGACTTTTGGTCAGAATTGGTCATTGTGGGCTCAATAACGGCACGGAAACAAAGATAATGGAATTTAAAAACATTTTGTGATGGAAAGGCTATTAGTCCAGCAAACTTTCGTGGGCAAGGACAAGTATGTACTGTACAGTATGTAGAGAGAGAGAGAGAGACAGACAGACAGAGACAGAGACAGATACACATATATCTTCTCTTTATGTATGCCCCAAAACAATTACTGCAGCATGAAACCGGTAGAGAACGGCATAAGATTAATGCTTATCAACTGCGCTAAAGTCACTTATAAGACAACCAGTGTTAGTTAAGTCTCAATTTTCACTTCGAGTATGAAGCGCATTAGTCACGTAATTATAATTATGTTTCCCTTATGCACCTCATTATGAGTCAGTGAAATCTCGGCAGGAAGACAAAGCGACGCGTGCAGGAAGCAGGAGCCTCCCCGGAATGTCATCTTGCCGCGTCCTCCCCTCTTCCCCTCCGCCCCCAGCGTTCGACCGTGGGGCAACAAGCTGGCCTGCGAGGAAAGTCTGGAATGAGACCACCAGACCGTGAACTTTGAACCGTGAACTTCAAACTCGGGAGCTGCCAGCTGAGAAATGCGACTGGCGTGATGGAAAAATGCCGACGGCGCACAGGGAACTGAGAAATTTGAACCAAGGAGTGTAATTCGCTAACCGTGCACTTTAAAATCCTTGACTCCGTGATGTTTTTAGTTTTATCTATTGAAGTTAGGAATGGCTTGTACTGAAAAGGGTTTATTAAGGCTATATCTATCCCCTTTAGTTTGAAAAGTCTATCAGAACTCGAGGAAAATCGTCAGGGAGTAACTAGAATTTAAAGGAAAATATGCAGCCGGAATTACCAGGTCAAGGTACAGAGCTCTCCGCCCTTAGTCTGCCTGGTGTGTTGCGTGATCTGTGGCTGATATCTGTTTCAGCCTGCGTGGCGTGATGCATTGCTCGTCTGGGCCTCGGCAGATAATGGGCCCTCACCTAACATAATACCCTTCCTTTCAGTAGATTATTCACAAAAGCTCCTCCTCTTCGTATATGTTATCGCTCCTCTATGCTCTGATATAGCACAGACTCTTCCTGGTATAATCTTAACTATGCCCCGAACTTACATAGAGTAGGATGAATATTCTGTATCCGACTGTACAATTTTTACTTTAATATTTCCTGACGTGACACATAATCGTAAATTTCCATCCCTTGCAAAATTTTCAGTTCCTACTCCCATAAGTAAAATAACACTACTGTTCACGTCTTAGCAGGGTGCCTTTTTTTTTTCTTATCAAATGCTCTGTTTCGTTGTGCGATTTTACCTTTAACCCCTTTCCTACTATTGCATATTTTCCTATTTCTATACAACAATATTCAGCTTAAGGCAGACCTCGAGTGATACAGGGACTGATGACTGCTCTCTCTCACCTCTCTTGTTTGAAAAGTCTCTCCCAAGCTAAGTAATATCGCCTAGCTTAATACGAATTTAAAGGACTGAAATGAATCTGTTAATAAGCCCTACCATGACATTAAATCTTCTAGTATGATTTTTAATGCACACTAATTTGATCTAACTGAAAACGTTGCCACCAGAAGGATTTATCACAATCCCACCTTTTCCCTATACGATATATACATTCTGGCAACGTAACAAGAAGCCTGACATGTTTTTTTTTATTTTTTTTATTCATTTACGGTGCCCTCTATAAGAGAAAAATACTCCTTTCAGTATTGTTTCATTTACTTATTTTCCTTACCCTCTTCTTCCCTAAATGATTATTACATTCACGTTGTTACTGCAATGACTTTGTTTATTTTTTTTTTTTCATTTATCTGTGCGCAGACTTCCTGTAGTAAAGGACTTTATGTTACACCTGGTTTCTCCTGTTCGTAAAGCCTCTCCTAAGCTGAATAATATGGTCTGATTATAGATGAAATTTAAAGTAATTCTTGGACTAAAGGTCTTTTGTGCTCCGAAGATAAAAAAAAATGCCCATAGTCATCTTTATCTCAAAAACAACGCAAGCTTTTCCTTTTAATATATACGATCGCTCCTACATCATACAATTTCACCTCTCCTTTTTATTTTTTTACATTTCTGTACTCTGACGAAGAGAAAAGCTTTTGTTTGTAGATTTTTTTTTTTTTGTCTGTGTGCTAACAGAACGCAGAGTTTTTCCTCACTTTTACTTTACAACAAACTGTCTCCTTCGCTCCACTTGTTTTTGCTTCATCGTGCCGTGACTTGAAAAGAACAACTTTTATTCCTAGTATTTTTATTTTTATTTTCTCTGCCCTGATCTGTTAATCCTTTTGCCCTCTGCCTGATTTTTGCAGTATCATAAACTCATTCCTTCTCAGAACAATTACCAGTTCAGGAGAGTAAGATATAACACAGAATGATTACTCCCAGTGCGATATTTGTTGCACCATGTCGCAATGCAATAATCATCCTGTTGTTTTTTCGTTATCAGTGTAATTATGGTTTTACCATTACTGATTAGACACAGAAAATTTTAACCTTAGCCCAAGAAACATGACGTCAAAATACTTCAGGCTGATAATCATTATATTCCACGCGTGACATCAACAGGGATATGTGTGAGGCGGCCAGAGGTGTCAAGTGCTCAGTCTCATTTGTGGTATTCAAATACTCCATTGTATACAGTGTCAGGTATACATAAAAATGTTACACAAATTAAAATTTTCTTGGCACATGTCGGTATTCGGTATGCAGTACTTAACACAAAATGACAAAACGGCGGCAACTAACATCTCTGACGACCGAGTGGTAGGTTGGCTGGGGGCTGCCCGTGCCTCTTCCCTCGTTCCGCCCCCAGACACGGTCGTGGGTAGGATCATATGCTGTCCGATCCATGGCCTACTTTACTCTTTCCCTTGAGCTGTCAGAATGGGTTTAGGCTGTTTTTAAGGTAATTTGCTGCATCTACATACATAAGATGAAAATATTTTGTTCTAGGCTTTCAGATACCATCGTGTAATCAGTTGCTCAATTAAATATACACCCTTGG
Organism: Birgus latro; assembly: GCA_018397915.1. NCBI lineage: Eukaryota > Metazoa > Arthropoda > Malacostraca > Decapoda > Coenobitidae > Birgus > Birgus latro. The sequence goes on from JAGKTI010030296.1 coordinate 4,900, forward strand.
ATTCAAAGGTAAACAGTGGATACAAAGGTAATAGCTGTGTAGACACTAACGTTAGTAGGTTCGTTATTGTCACATAAATGAACTACAACCAATTAAATCAGAAATGCATCATCAAACGCAGGCAGGGGAGTTAGTATGTAAAACATAAAACAATTATACAAGCACTATGACTCGAAATACGACAATAAAAACTTCAGCTGCTAGAACAAAGGTTAATATAAATGCAGCATTTTGAACAGCTTAATTTATGAGTATGCTGTCTTACTGAACCAAGGCAAATCTGTGGGCCTGAGAGGGACGCATGAGGGTTCCAGTTAAAATGGTTTGATTCGTTTTCTGTTCAGTTTTCTGCTACTTGACGTCACTAGCCCTCCCACAGTGCACTTATCCTGACCTTCTGTTTCCTGGTCAATGTTCTAGGTGTCATAGGAGACTTCGTAGCGCCTCTTCCTTTGCATCAAATTTTTCACATTTCACCTTATAGTTTTCTTCTGTGCTCTTTTCATTGTTTTTATTTCACCATTGTTTGTACCCTCAGTACATAAAAGGATATTTAGATGCAACATAGATAATACATCGTTAATGTGCCACGAAATATCCAACGCCGTTTAGACTACGATATTTAGAACGAATCAGTGTCACAGTAAGAATAATATGACTACCTGTTTACGAGATTCTGTGTTTAACAAAAAGGAATTGCGAAAATAAATCTATTGGTTGCTCTATGTTCAGTAATATTCAAGAGGAAATTCTGTGAGCCCGAGAGAAGAATGGCTGGATGAGAAAGAGCCTGAATTTTAATAATCCAGGGAGAAAATAAAAAAGTATGCGAGGAATGGGAGAAGCTAGAGTTCGAGCACGGGTGTAAATACGAAAGGGGATAGAGTGATAAATTCCCTCTCCATCCCCCTGCGGGTGGATTTGGCGATACTCTTATGTAATCATCCCCCTAAAATCTATGTAATCCTAAAAACTGTAAGGTTCATTCTACATTAATATTACTCTCATAGAACATATATTTGTTGTATTGAAAAAGTAGTTATTTCAAAACTAGGAAGATTGCAAATGCAGAAAATATAATAAAAATAATATATAAGATGATCAGACATAACAAACTAAGCTTTTAAAATGATCGCCAGTGTGACGATGCAGTGGTGACAGAGCTGGCTACAAGTAACGAGCTGTCCCGCATTTCTTGCCCTTGTGCTTCATAAATAACATGTAGCCTACTTAGGGCAATTTTATGTACAAGCAGCAATATCACCTCACTTCCGTGGCAGTGGCCCTCTTCTTGTAAATCTAAGAACTTTTGTCTCAGAGGCCATCTCCTCCACTAATCAAGATAAGTGTGCGCCAATGAATAAGAGAAATCCAAGGTGTGGTTGGGGTTTATTGCTCACGTAATGCCACTCAGGGATGAATGAGGCTGGTCACTGTCATCTTAAATGTCAGGACCAACTTGCCCAACCCCGGGCTCCTACGCTTCTCATGGGGCAACGTAGGATTGAATGATGAATGAATGGATAAATGAGAAGAGCAAGGCAATGTGGAATTTCAGAATCTAGACTAGAAAACAGGGTAAGGCAGCTGTGTACTCAAATAAGTTCGTGTAAGGGAAAGAGTGAGGCAGGGTTGTAAAAATCTGGGGTAAGACAAGGAGCAAGGCAGGAGTATGAGAAGCTGGAGTAAGAGAAACAGTAAGAAGGGAACGTAACAGGCTGGCGTAACAGAGAGATGTAGGAAGTTAGGGAAAGAGTGGGGTTGGAAATTGAGTATTTGGACGTAAAACAGAGTGAGGCAGAAAAGCAAGAAGCTGTGTCATGAGGAAGAGTCGTAACAATAAATACTCTATAAAACCTATTTGAAGCCCACTTGAAACCTATTTAGATTTATCTTAAGCACACACACACACACACACACACACACACACACACACACACACACACACACACACACACACACACACACACACACACATGTTCTTCTTCCGCTAGCGCGTGTTTAATGATTGTAAGGATAATACCAGTAATATGACATCCCTCTATTCAGAGAGTTGGGTACGACGGCGGCAATTCTTATTGACATATTGCCACTTGATTCAGCTGGATTGAGACACATGTAACCTGGTGAGAAGCAATTTGCAATCATCCCATTAAACGATTTTTTTTCTTAAACTTGCTTGTGCTACTTTTTAAAAATTCTGCCTAAGAACGATTTCTAACAGAATGGGTTAAAATAAATAATTTCAAAGCCATCTTAGAACTTTGAAATGCGAATGGAAGCGTGCGATCTGTTGCCTAAACCCATACACGGTGATGTCGCCAAATCTTTTTTGTGTCCGACCTGTAAAAGGAATATTATCAGCCCTTGTGTGTCCTGCCGTAGTTCAGGATAAACCTTCCGTTCTTTCCTTCTACTCGATGATGAGATTTTCATTTATTCTGGATATACTGACTCACAAAAGCCTCTCGTGGTTAAAGGATTAAAACAATTAAATTTCTGCTCTCAGTCCGAGGACGTATTTTTTATCTTTTTCTTGCTAATACCAGACGGTTTAGTTCAGCTTATGAGGGACCTCGCACTAATCAGGTTATATTTGACCCTTCCTGTTCAATAGGTCTCCCCTTCGCTGAACAAATTTCATTCGACGGCAGGAAGAACACAGCAAAACAATGAGTCATAGCAGTAAAGTGGCTAACGCATTCGTACGATAACGCCATTTTCATTATATTCTTCTAAACGCCAGATCGGCACTAGAGAGAGAGCCGCCTTCCCGTGGTGCCGCTGACTAGCCTGGATGGAGGACTTGCCTGGAGTGCGAGTACTCCAGCTGGGCCCGCAGACGTTGCTTACCCTTCCCCATCCCCACCCCACCAAAAGAAACAGAGGATGGTGGGTTGTAGTGTCCTTACAAAATCTCAGTCCCAGATACACACTCTTCGATTTTTTTCTTCTACAGAACCTGCAGCTACTCTGGCCTGTTGTTCCCCCTTTCACTGCTCTTAGCCTGAGACATTGAACTCACCCCTGATCCAACACAGACTCATACTACGGATGCAACATGATTTCAAGTGCACACTGGCAAATTGAATGCAACCTCTGTAAAAAATGATTGCACCTTATCTGCTCATATTTACCATCAAACAAACACCACGCCTCACAATGAACATGTCACTAGCAATACATAAAACACACACACATACACACACACACACACACGTACATTAAAAGGCCGCACATGCGCAAACATATCAAGCATACAATAAAGATTTTACAGCACCAACGGCAAAAACACAAATATTACACACTACACAATTTTCTCTACACATGCAGCGTTGACCAAACATTATTCCAAAAGGCTAAGCTCACAGACAGGTCCAACACTCCAAACTTCATAAACTTCAGAACACAACAGTTAGACAACCCGACAACCCGGAATGTCAACAAAGGAGGCGGTGACCTTATCGTGCTCGCACACAAAAGCATTTCTTTCGCAGGCAGTCAGGGTTGCTATGATTTAAATCAAATAATTTATATAATGTGATTTAAATTGATTTAAATCAGAGTGAAAAAATCATGATTTAAATCAATTTTTTGTTGCTGTAATAAACACAGTAAAAATGAAGAAGACAGAGAATGTGATGGATGTGTATCGTACAGATGCATCAATTCTGCTTAGCCTGTACTCCTTCTGTACTGATCTTTATCAAGTCAGGCACCAGCGAATGCCTTTTGTTACAAGGCAAATATTAAAAACAGAGGAAAGAAAGCTCTTCGATAATAGCAATAAATGCGAATATACTCAGTGTTAACATATGAACTAAACTCTTCTTTGAATACACAGTAACATGGTTCAATCTAATGAGTATGATCCTAATTTGACAAAATATAAAAGGCAAGTTGGCAACTTTCTTCAGTATTTTATAGTGTGAGTAACCTCTCCCATACCAAGAAGTGCTAGCCTGTGGTGCACTGCCTTACTCCCACTTCCCATCCACATTATTTTATTCAGTTTTGTAGTCTGTTTATTTGAACAGTGATATATAATCATACCTAATGGATTCATTGGAGCAAGTGGAAGGAAAACAGACCCAGTATGGTACTCTTTTGACAGAATTCCCAAAGGCACAAACAGATTTAGAAGAAAAAAAAATCACAGATTTTTTAAAAATCTGGTTTAATTTTAAAAATCCCATTTAAATTAAAAAAATCGATTTTTGGATTGAGAAAAAAGTGTGATTTTTTCCAACCCTGCAGCCAGTACATGATAAACTAAACACCTAGCCAGTGACTACGCCACAGAAATAATATCAATACGAAGTGCAATACACAGTGAATCACGCAACATTTTCAACCTATACATACCACCACTTACATCATGGCCCCCAGTATGCACCCCGTTCCATCCCTCCACTCCAGAACATCCTCAGTAAGATAATAGTCGGTGAATTAAAAGCAAAAGACTCTTCATGGCTAAACACAAAGGCAGTAGATAGTCGAGGGGTCCTCATTCTTATACAGCCTAAACATTTAAACATTTGAAGAAGCCACCACACCCCAACACGACCTTCACACACACGCAATGAGACGGCCTTCTCCCCTGACATCACTCAAAGTGCCCCTGCATTATTCATTCAGACTTACTGGAAAACATTACAGTCAAAGAAACGACCATCTTCCTAGTTCCGTCTGAAGAAAATTTACAGCTGCCTAAGTACAATGAAAACGATATCACTGAAGGTGCGTGTTTCAGATCGTTCGATTTTTTCTTTATGTTTTCGTCAAAGTTTGGGAAGATACTCGCGTCTGTGTTTTCATACGATCTCTCATCAGACCACCTCCTCCTCCTCATATCACACACAGACAAAGAAAGGAAAACCGTCACCAGCTGCAAGATGGCAAACAGGGCACAGTTCGCTCAAGACATACAGCAAGCACTAGAATACTTTACCCGAGATTATTTTAAAAACACCGACAAAGCAGTCACCATGTGGATATTATTTTCCCCGGATGGAGATGTCGTGTGTGTGACGGTATATGTGCATTTTTTTAATATGGTAGTTTTTGTTAAAAGGCAGAGGAATTTAACAGAGAACGTGATTTAATATCTCAGGGATTTGCTCTAGGTTTCTGGTTAATAGTCTCTGTTATCAATAAATTAAATGCTACTGTGTTTAACCTTTTATGGACAATGTAATATAAATACGTTTATAAATTTCCTATAATTATAGGCATATTCTATGTACATGACTCCACATGAGTGGTAAGGTGACGTTGAAAATGGAAGAAGGTCTTATTTATCTGAACGTATATATAATGTTTATTTGGCTTTTGTTTTTATTTACAACTAAGATTGACTAGTTAAGTTAGACCTTACTTGAAATTTCATGAAGTCATACATTGTATTCAAGTACCTGCAGTATTTAATATTTGGCTTCTCTGAACTCAATGAAGGAGGAGATACGCCATTCTTAGTTCAGTTCGAGTCAGCTAGCTAAGGGGAGAGCAGTGTATATACTGCATTTAAGAACGCCTGGATTTGACCCACGCAACCCAACCAAGATCACAAGCTAGCCATTATCTTTCAGTCCGACTTATCTAGCAAAGTATCCTTTAAGATTTGGCCAAATCAAGAGGCGCTAGCTAGGATAATGGAAATAGTAATAGGTGAGCTAGGGTGTCAGTTTATACCCCACTCATTCAAAGAGACTCCTTTTACTTTAATTTTACCATCTGATGTCTTGATAGAAGAATACCATCGAAATTTGTGACACACCACCTCTAATAAAATCATTATAAAAACCAGCACATCTTATATCCCTCACGGTAATCCTCCCCCCTCAAAAAAAAAAAAAAAAAATGATTTTCTCCCCCAGGGAAATAATTATAAAGGACAGAAAGACATTAAAGAAGACTCGACGCACCCGGCAAAACTTAGAAACTTACACAAACTAAGCAACACCATAAATGAACAATCAAAACACGAAAGCAAGAAAACCTGAAAAACTTTGTGGACACCCTTGATCACAGAACGGACAGGAGCAAATTTTGAAAAATAAGGAATATCCACATATCCAAACCCTCTCCGTCACCACCCAGCACAGCCCTACCAAACAGTGATGGAACCTTCCCCCAACGAGAAGGACAGGCAAACAACCGAATGAATAATTATACATCAATCATCCATTAAAAAGAAATGAAAAAAGTGAAACCAGACTCAATAGAAAATAAGAATCAAACAAAACACACTCTATCTCGCCGACTCGCCGCCTAGAAAACACTCACGAAGACTGCTGTTGGAGATCCGAGAGGGAGAAAAAAAATCCCTGAAGCCGTTTATAAACAATTCATTAGAACCACCCATGAATTATGCTGGCTCAACTTGGGTCCCAGCCTTGACGAAGAGAAGCATGGGTAAACTTTAAAAAGTCAAAGCCTTCAAAGAAGTAACAGGATATACTGAAAAAGTAATTATAGATCACTTACATAAAGGTACAAGCATACTAATTAATGATCGTATAAATATGACAGGCACACAGATTATCACCTTAACTCATGACTCTTCTGACTTCACGTTGCATCAACACCTCCACACAAAAAATCAATAGACAATCGACTGACCAACATTACACAGGATACCACAGAAACACCATCCTCCTCCACCGAACACCACACTTCACAAACACACACATAAACAGATAGTCCTAAAAGTCATCCAAAACCTTCAGCCAAATCGCATCCTTCATGAACCACCACGAGACAGAGACCCCTCAGAACAGACTACCCAGAGAGACAAGAGAACAACTAGCCAGACTGCGATGCGGTCACTACCTTCCCTGCTACGATACCAACACAAGATACAACTCTCAAACAATCCACTATGCCCACAACGCAGTGCTGTCCCCCACACCATAGGACACGTACTTACCTCATGCACCCCACCAACACAACACAATTAATCCTTCAACATAACAAGAGACTTCTAAGAGCGACCTGTGGATGTATTCGGTCTCCTGCCGTCCACTGGATTCAGGACGAGATGAGCCAAGGGTTACAGCAACGACATCAGACTCTAAACCAGAAACAGACTCCCATAGTGAAGGGGATGAACTTAATAATACGATATGTTAAATAAGCAAAATCCAAACTATCCACACAGCTAAGAGCCTAATCTCTATTTCACGGTTGTCGACTGCATCATTGACACATGTGAATGTCAGGCAGCCACTTCATGTGAGAAAACATGGGCGATTGGATCTCAGAGAATTACAGCCTCTAATCTGGGGTGACAAAATCTTTAGGAGCCTATGAATTCCTAACGTTTACTCTCACACCATCACCCCTGTGAAGATACTGAAATTTCATTGTGACACCCAAAGTCGGATTTTTAAATGGTAACACGCATCTCGAAATTTCACTCTATTACTACAGTAATAAAGCGAATGATCAATAGGTAAGTAAGTTAGGGACCGATTATGGTGTACTAGTTTCCACGACTTGTTTTGATCTTAATTTTAACCAACTTAATG
>JAGKTI010030297.1:0-11838 GCA_018397915.1 Birgus latro
TAAATGGTCCTTGTATGCAGCATGTGTCAGGAATGTAATGCTGTATGCTGGGCAGTAAAGGATATAGATATCTGTAGGCTGAAAACGGGTGGTGACAGAGAGGAACTTAGCTGCCCAGTGTTGGGCTAGAAAGGAGGTATACAGGCCTAAATGTGAGTCCCAGAGACTTTTACTGGATAACCTAAATGGTACCGAAGAAAGGAAGAATGTAGTATTTAAGGTGGCAAATCAGATGAAGACGGAAAATAGGGATATCATAGGTGAGCAGTGTGTGAAGAATGATGAAGGATATGCAGCGGTGGACAGAAAGGATATGAAAGACACCTGGAGAGAGCCTTATAACTGACTGCTGAATGAGGAGTCTGACTGAAACAGGGAAGGTTTAGATTCAATGGATCCACTGTCTGGCCCTTGGCATTTAACTGATGCTGCTACTGTGAGCAAAGCAATGGGCAGGATGCAGTTAGGGAAGACAGCAGGTATACAGGGTGTAATGCGACATATGACAAAAACTTACACCAATGATCTATCATGTAATTCTGAGTATATTTTGTTCTATAAACATATAATCTTTGTGACCCCAGTTCAGTACCCAGCATTAGGCTGTTTGAGTGTAAAAATTTCGTGGGGTCCAGGTGTCATAGGATAGGAGCTTCGTAGGGCGACGGGAGATGAGTATTATTAGCTTATTCTGTACTGCACATGAAAATCCCATATCCTAACAGTACAAACGAATTTGAAGAAGAAACTTTACGTAGTCTATTGATTCTTTAACATAAAGTCATGCATTCCTGCAATTCTTTTGCACAAATTGACTGTAATTAAGGATTAAATTCAAATTTTATGGACTGGAAGGGAGTACGGAGGGAGGAGAGGCTGGTGTATTGGTGCCAGTTATGTAATGTTTGGCTTGTGGGCTATTGCTACCCACAGCTCATTTAATGAAACAACATTATTGTAAAGCGAGATTAGCCACCCCGTTTGGGATTGAGGCGTCTGGCAATAGATAGATAGACAGATAGAGATTAGCGTCACTTTAAGTCAGGAAGAGTATTATTTATTACAATCTTTTATGCTGCAAGTAAATGTGGCACAAATGGGTATCTCCACCTGTATTCTCTGGCTGTGGCACTGGCATTACCATCCCAGAATATGTAAAAATAGACGATATCTGCATATTCCTCGTTTCTGTACGTACTTGGCATGCTGTTTCATGAACAAGTGAAGCTGAAACCAGTGAACAACTGAACGCGGAGAACAGTATTTGAAGTGTGTGCCTCGCCTGCAAATTTTCCCGTTCAAATGACACCGTGGACGCAGGGTTGCCAAGTCCTTACCGTCAATCTCGCTAGTGTAGCCCTGAAAACTTGCTAAAATGTCGCTAGATAGCAAACACTGCAAAATATCGCTAGAAAAGACGATTAATCACTAGAATATCACCTAAAAATGGCAAAAATATCCAGAATGTAGCTAGATATAAAGTTGCCAGATGTTAAATCGTGACGCTAGGTAGAAGCAAAAAATAGGGCTAGCTGCAAAGTCGTTAAATTGGCAACCCTGCGTCATTATTCTCAAGTCACCTCCATATGAAAGCAATGGTGCCACGTGTACTGGCAGCAGAAAAATTTTAATAAATAATATCATTACTCCTGACTTAACGTGGCGCTAGTCACGCATTACAATAATGTTTTTCACTGAATGAGCTGTGGGTGTTATGATAATGCTGGTAGCAATAGCCTACAAACCAAACATTACATAACTGGCACCAATACACCAGCCTCTCCTCCCTCCGTACTCCCTTGCAATCCATAAAATTTGAATTTAATCCTTAATTACAGTCAATTTGTGTAAAAGAATTACAGGAATGCATGACTTTATGTTAATGAATCAATAGACTACGTAAAGTTTCTTCTTCAAATTCATTTGTACTGTTAGGATATGGGATTTTCATGTGCAGTACAGAATAAGCTAATAATACTCGTCTCCCGTCGCCCTACGAAGCTCCTACCTTATGACACCTGGAACCCACGAAATTTTTACACTCAAACAGACTAATGCTGGGTACTGAACTGGGGTCACAAAGAGTATATGTTTATAGAACAAAATATATTCAGAATTACATGATAAATCATTGGTGTAAGTTTTTGTCATACGTCGCGTTACACCCTGTATCTGGGTTGACTGCTGAAATGATGGAGGCCTCAGGAGATACAGGAATGGGTTTAGTTACTGATTTCATACATATGATCATCTATGAGTGCGTTGTCCCAGATGACTGGCTGAAGTGAGTGATTGTACATTTTTTTTTTTTTTTTTTAAAGGCAAGGAAGAAGGAACCAAAGGCCATGGGCCCGCATACTGTTCCTTCCAAGAAAAAGCAAAAACAATACAAAAGAGAGCCAAATTCGATGTCTTGGAAAGGGGAAATTATAGAGGCATAAAACTTCTGGACAGAATAATGAAGGTAATGAAGAGAATCTTAGAAAGTATGATAAGGGAATGAATGCATTTTAATGCACTGTCTGACAGCTTCAGGAAAAATATACAGGAAAGAAAAGAGGGCTGTATTTTGCTGTTGCTGACTTGGAGAAGGCCTTTGACAGAGTCCCTAGGAAAGTGGTGAAGTGGGAAATGAGAGAGCTTGGGATCAAGGTTGGCTGGTTAGAATGGTTATGGCTAAGTATGTGGGTGTTCATACCCAAGTGAGAGTGAATGGAGATCTGAGTGATGAGTTTACTGTGAATGTTGGCATGCATCAGGGGTCAGTCTTGTGCCCCTTATTGTTTGTGAAGGTGCTTGAAGCTCTCTCATATGACTTCAGAAATGGACTACTATGGGAAATGTTGTATACTGATTGATGACTTGGTGCTGACTAAAGAAAATGAAAGGGAGGTGGAGGAAATATTTTAGAAATGGAGAGATGAAATAGGGCACAAGGGTTTGAGAGTAAATGTGGGTAAAATAAAAGTGATTATATCTACAGCTGATGGTGGTACTATCAAAGCACAGGGAGTGTGGCATGTGCAGTTTGCCACAAGGGTGTGGGAAGAAACTTCAACTTGTGCAGTGTTTGTGATAAGTGTGCGCATAAGAGATGTTGTGGTATTAGGGGCAGACTGCAAAATAATGTTGATTTCATATGCGCAGTGTGCTGGGAAGAACATGCAGAGATTGCCAGGCATGAAAAGAAATGATCTTGCCGGGGAGTCTCTTAGGTGTGTGGAGGAGTTCTGTTATTTAGGAGACATGTTATGTGCTGGAGAGGGAGCTGGCGCTAGCTCTCTGACTAGGGTATAAGGAGTGCTTGGAGAAAGTTCAGGGAGCTGTTGCCTCTCCTGACACTGATGGCTCTCTCTCTGTGATAAGGGATCTTTGTATGCGGCATGTGTTAGGAATGTAATGTTGTATGGTACTGAGACCTGGACAGTAAAGGAAGAGGATATTCAGAGGCTCAAACATACAGAAATGACAATGATTAAATAGATGTGTAGTGCATCCTTGAACACAAGGCCTGGGGGAGGGGGCTTGGATTACAACTAAAGAGTTGAGAGGAAGGATGGGACTGGAATGTATTGGTGTAGTGATAAGGAGGGGTAGTTTGATGTGGTTTGGGCATGCTTAGAGGATGGAGAATGACAAGAGATGTGAACATCAGGGGTATGGCTGTAAGAGGCAGATCAAAAAAGGCCTGAGATGAGGTCAAGAAACATGATCTCAGGGATATGGGACTAAATAGGGGGGCTACCAGAGACTGAGCAGTATGAAGAGCCATCATTAGTTGACCACAGCTGAACCATTCAAGCATGTCTGAGCCTTTAAAAACTATACCATACAAAGTGCACACGGATGATAATGATCAGACAAATGTGTATTGTGTCCTTGAATGACAGGACAGGAAGGTTAAGATTGTGAATGATCAGAGGTGTGCTGGGACTTGAATGTAACAGTGTTGTGATGAGAAGGGGTAGACCGAAATGATTTGAGCATGTGGAGAATATGGAGGATGACAACTGGGTGCAAAGGGTGAGATGTGCAAACGCTGGGGGTCGGGCTGCGAGAGGCAGACTAAAAAAGACCTGGGACATGGTCATAGATTGCAAACTCAAGGATGTGGGACTGAATAAGGAGGATGCTAGAGATTGAGCAGTATGGACAGCAGCCATTAGCAACCAAAGCCAATGCATGCAATGTTGGAGCCTTTATAAATTATATGATACAATAATGTCCTACTCAGCATGAATCTTTAACAAATATACTGTATATTCACCAGCTATGTCTGGAAGAGAAGTGTCAGCTTCTGAGTGAACTAAACCCATTTCAATTCCACAGCTGGAGGTGACTGCATCTGCAGTCTCTGTGTTGATATCTGTTCCCTCTTTCTGACTCTTTTGTTGTTTCTGCTGTCGTTTGTCTTCATGCTGCTGTGGAGGGGCAACAGGCATGGGATTTTCTACTTCCATTGGTTTCATGTCTGCCCCTGGAGATACTTCTTGAATGCCTTCAATCCCTGAAGACACATGTTCTGATTCTGGAAATCAAAATAAAATATAAAGTTTCACAATAATACAGCCTGTACCAATTGAAATATAAAACAAAAGAGGAAATTTGTAAATGATTACTCCACCTCTTAAATAAACAAATTTTGTTATCAATTTCTTACAAGAACTGCTGAAGCTGTTCATTACACATAATGGCACGCTGCCTTCTGAAAGCATCTTGTAGACACAAAACTAAAATATGATACTACAGGTTAATAAGCCACTGCACATTCTTCACAACATGATCATCCAACCAGAAGCCCATGAGCTGAATGTGACCCACCAACAATTTTTATCCACTCCCCTCTATAAATAAAATCAACGTATCACCAAAATCCACATTTCAGACAGTAACATGCAAACAGTCACATTTTATTTTTTGTTCTTTAGTTGGATTTAAATTAAGAATAAACTAAATAGCCATAAGAAAATCTGAATTAAAATGTCACTACACAATTCTTCTTTTTTATGTTTGTAGTTTACATTTCCAGATATATGGTAGAATACTTAATGATAGGGTTAGGCATATAACAGAGGAGTTAGATGGAGAAGAACAAGGGGGATTTAGGAAGGGAAAAGGGTGTGTAGATCAGATATTTGTTCTAAGATGTTTAGTGGAGAAGTATCTAGAGAAGGGAAAGAAAGTGTATGCTGCCTTCATGGACCTGGAGAAAGCTTATGACAGAATAGATAGGCAAGGTATGTGGAAGGTATTAAGAATATATGGAGTGGAGGGGAAATTGTTGAGTGCTGTAAAGAGCATGTACGAAGGAGCTAGGGCTACTGTGTGAGTGGATGGTGAACTAAGTGAGTTCTTTGATCTGAAAGTGGGACTGAAACAGGGTTGTGTGACATCTTCGTGGTTGTTTAATATATACATGGATGGAGTTGTGAAGGAGGTGCAAGGTAGGGCAGTGGATGTGGGGGTGGCTCTAATGAATGAGGGCGAGATGTGGAAGATTCCAGTGTTGTTGTTTGCTGATGATAAAGTATTGCTGAGTGAAGATGAAGGGGAGTTGCAAGGTTTGGTGAATGAATTTGGGACAGTGTGTAAGAAGAGGAATCTGAAAGTCAATGTGAACAAGAGTAAAGTTATGGTGTTTGAGAAGAATGAAGTCACAGAAAGCACAGTGAGGTTGGATGGTGAGGATATGGACAATGTGAGTGCATTCAAGTACTTGGGCAGTGTAATGAGTAAGGATGGAAGTTTTGGGGATGAAATACTTGAAAGGGTACAGCAAGGAAGGAAGGTTGTTGGTTCACTGAAAGCGGTGATGAGAAACAGGGAGGTGAGTATGGAAGTCAAGAAGTCACTGCATGATATTATCATGATCCCTACCCTGACATATGGAAGCGAGGCATGGACCTTGCTAGAGGGTAACAAGTCAAGAGTGAGAGCAGTGGAAATGAGTTACTTGAGAGGAGCATGTGGAGTGACATGGAGGGACAGGTTGACGAATGAAGAAGTGAAGGAACGCTGTGGGGTGGATGTGGATGTGGTTGAGAAGATTAGGAGAAATACACTGAGGTGGTTTGGACATGGAGAACGAAAAACTGACTAAGAGGGTATATGCAGGTGGGGTGGAGGGAGGGAGAGGGAGGGGAAGGCCAAGGATGAGGTGGAGGGATGGAGTTGAGAGGTATATGAGGGAGGGGGGAGTGAGCTGAGGGGAGGGTAGGCAAATGGTGGGTGACAGAGAGACTTGGAGGCATTTTGTCTGCGGACACCCTTTGCAGGATTAGGGTATCGGGCTATAGATAGATAGATAGATAGTTTATATTTTAAGAGCAAACTTACACCAGTAAAGACTTTTTCTTTTTTTCATTTAACAAATACTGTACTGTGATCAGCTAAGTCTTGCCAGGTATAAAGTTAAACCTTTGTGCAGAAATTATTGTATATAAGATCAATAAAACACTACAATTCCTTGTACAGTACCTCTATGGCAGAAAGTTAACCATGACTGTTACCATGATTTAATAGTTCCTTACAAACTAGTCTTGCCAGGTATAAAGTTAAACCTTTTTGCAGAAATTATTGTATATAAGATAAAAAAAAACACTACAATTCCTTGTACAGTACCTCTATGGCAAAAAGTTAACCATGACTGTTACCATGATTTAATAGTTCCTTACAAACTAGGCTCTACACTAATATCAATATATATTTGTATATATCTAGCAGACTGCAAATGTGGAATGGTAAGTGTGTTCTTGGCCTACGTGCCGATTTGTGCAATGTTCAGCAAGTGTCGCTTAAAAAAAAAAAAAAAAATGATGACTTAGGTGTGGTGTAAGAAGTGGCCTGGTTTCTCCCTGGCCCTGACTTCAGTCCTGAGGCATGCCAAATACGGGCGGGATCTGTGTCCAACTTGTTGGAATAAACACCCATTAATTCATGGTAGGTGGTGGTGACCATCATCCACTCACCTGATGTAGTGCTGCCTACTTATTCCTTAGCCTTTATCATTCTTTTTCTGTGCCAGCCCTCCTCTCTTCTTATTTCTTCCAGCTTCCCTGTCACTTCTTATTGCTTTTCTTTCCTTTACAGGTGGCTTTACATTGAGTGACAAGCCAAATGGTTTCCTGTAAGCCAAGAAACCATTTACAACGCTGGGTGGTAACCATATAACCAAACCATATGTGCTCCCTACGTGTCAACAAGTAGGTTGGTGGTGGGTTAGTCCCCCTCCCTTTAAAACAAATAACTCAAAGTCAAATGGCCACCCATTATGGTGTCTGGCAATAGATAGATAGATAGATAGAATTTACATCAGACTTTGGACTGATCTGTGCTGGAGTAAATGTGGTATAATTAGTGGTGGCAGGGAGTGGTTCATCCCCAATTTCACGTCTCCTATGTCCATTCTCTGTGCAACTGCCACTTGCCCCTGCCTTGCCTCCTGCCCCTGAAGCCTGTACCCCCCCCCCACCTCTAGCCTTGCCTTCCATTCACTTTTTTTTTTTTTTTATGTGTCCAACTCTGGGCATTGGCTTCGCAGCCTGTTTCCAAGGCCCAGCAGTCCTCCTACATACCATACGCCTCTACATGTCACCATTTCAGCACTAACACCCACCGTCCATACTGAATTCATGCTAGGGCTGTCTCATACAGGACTGTGTATTGGTATTAGCAGGGATATTTTTATGACATGTCAGCAAGTCTTCTGGTAGATCAGTAAAATCTAATTTTATGAAATTCAAATCCTTAAACTGTTCCCTGCCCCAACGGAGATTTGAACCAGGGTCCATTAGGACTCCAGGCTGCCTTTCTACCAACTAAGCCATTTATGGCTCATTATTTCAGATGTACAAATAATATCAACACTCAGTTACACAAATGTAAAAATATTTTTTCTGTCATACAGTGTAGCAATTTCTGATGGCACTACTCCCCAAAATCTGCTAACTTAATGCTTAAGTATCTGAATAAATGAATGCCAACACAAAGTTATATACAACTTTTATAAACCTTCAGATTTTATTTTTAACTTTTAGATTTTAAAAAAAAATCATGATTTTTATAGCAAAAAAATCAATGATTTAATCACATTATTAAATCAATTTGATTTAATCAATGCCAACTGTGATCTGTACTAAAAAAAAAAAAAAAAGCTATTGCAAAGCCTAAAATCCTTTTTTCACCTGCAGCAAGTGAATTTTGGAGGCACACTCAAAATGAGGTGCATGCCAATTACTGTACAACACCAACAAGACATTAGACAGGCTGAGAGAAGGAATCATCCCAGACACAGAGAGTGAAGGGGTGGGTGCACTGCTTCATGTCTCTCAATTAAATGCCTGCCTCACGAAGCACAAGATCCTTCTTACAAAATCAACTACACTATGTCTCATTTACTCTTTAAAAACAGACACTATAAAACACCTACTGTGCATGGGGACACCCAATGTACAGTACAGGCAGCCCTCCACATTCACGGGGGTTAGGGGACACAGAACCCCGCAAATGTGGAATTTCCGCAAATGTTTGGTGCGCCCTCACATAAATGCATCTGCAGCTGCAAATTACCCCCCTGTGAGCAAGTGTGCACATACTGTACCTAATAAACCATATCTGGGACCTGAAAGAAGCATAAAATATCACAAATAGTAACAGACCACCTGTACAAAAAAATTTAATAACAAATAAGTTTTGATTGGGTATGGCTGTACTAAGCTAGGGTAAATATGTACCTGGTGACTTCCACAGACTCCCACGACTGACTGCGTCTCGTGCACATCCATGTGATAATGGGCAAGTCATCAGCTACATATTTACCCCAACCTCTTACAACCATACCCATTAAGTTCAGAGGTAACTCACCACTGTCCCTGAAGTTTTGGTGGACGAACTCTGACGACTTGTGATGACGATGATGATGATGAACATGACACTGATGATGATTAGCCATGAAGTTACTGATGACAGATGACTGGATGAGATGATGTGGAGTGTAACTGCATGGCATGAGGAGTCTACATGTAAGAAGACCACCTCATCTCCACTGCTAGCGTCATTGCCGAGTGGTGGTGGATCGTTGATACTGCCCTCAAAGGCAGGTGGAGAGGATGATGCGATGTCAGAGTCAGAGAGAACAGATTCACATAAACACACGGGTTGAGGTTCAAGCACAGATGCAGGCTGCTCACCCTCAGGTGTGGTGGAGGAAGATGAGTGCAAAGGCAGCGCCAGCAGCTGCAGCAGCAAGTCACGGTTTCTTTGAGAAGAACAATGTGACAGGCAACCGAGACCGCTTCCGCTTCATGTCGTCAAACAGTGTTTTGTAAGGATTACGCTCTGATCTGTGGCACTCATCATCTTCAATGCCCTCACCATTGAAGGGTCCACATCATAAAAGAATTGCTTGAGTTGTGCAGTCATCCTCACTGCCTCCCATACCATTTCGAGGGTGAGGGCTTGCTGCTGCAGGGCGATGTCAGGATTCTCCTATGCATCCACCTCCTTGCTCACTGACTGCACAAGCTCTACCAATTCTTCGCTGGTAGGGGCCACATTATGTTCTTCCACCAGCTCCCTCGCCTCACCCTCCTCCACATCCTGAAACCCTTCACAGAGGAGCAATCCGCAAAACTGCGACACCCGCAAAAGTTGAATCCACAAATATGGAGGGCCACACGTACTGTACAAGGAATACCGCACTTAGCACTGGCCATTAAGCCATGATGCAACTCCTTATATGCAACCTATCTTAGAGCCATATAAGAAGTGGCACAGGATTCTTCATAGTACCTCTTCTTAACCCTTTCGCGCACCGTAAGTTTGATTAAGTTTCACGGCTCACAATCTTACTTGCCCACTCCCGCCACCATGCCGCCCGTGCGACGCAAATTGCATGTATTCTTGCCCTATTTTCGCCACCCAAACCTCTAAATATTGCCCTGAAACTCACATCATCTTATTCACCGATGTTTGTTCTAGCTGATAAGCCAAAAGAAAAACCAGAAAAATATGAATAAAAGTACATTAGGCTGCCGTGAATAAACATTTCAGAATGTTGATCTCACTTCCCAACATCGTCGTTCGAGTGTTTTCCATCATACAGAAAAATGTTATTAAAAGTTTTGATAGAGAATTTCATTGGCTTTCTAATGAGGTGTGTCCAGTTGTGATGCAATTTGTAGTTTTCGAGAAAATAGCCAAAAACTAAAAGCCATTTTTGTAAAAAAAAAAAATTTTTGTTCTGGGAGGTATACTGCAGAAATTTTCTCACACATCTTATGTTTTTATTTCATAATCTTAGGCAGAATTTCATAAGCTTTCTCCTGATACCTTTTTGTTTTGATACGCCTCATAGTTTCCGAGTAAATCGCAAAAAACTACAAGGTACTCGCAGCCACAGTGCACTTTCGTCATGCGCGCACAATAACCGCCGACGTAACAACAACTTTTCATTAGAGAAATTACATAGTTATGTCCTGTACATACGTAGAATTCACTGATCTTTATCATGGTTCTTACAGGAAATCAATACATTCAATAATTTTGGAGTAAATGGACGACAAAGATAGAATACTCTTCCTCACGAGCAAGCGAGAAAAAAACGCTCAATTTCCCTGCCTCACGAATACTCACATATTTTCACTCGTTAGGTTTTATTATTATTATTATTTTTTACTCAAATTATACACGTGAAATATCATAAGCTCTTTGATAGTGCTCTCAGAAACTCAACATGACCACTAGTCTTTTTGCTAGGTACTGATACTGAAGCTGAACTTTCTTCCTATCTCATATGTGTACAGTAATCCCTTTACTATTCGGATGCCCAGTATTCAGATGCATCACTATTCGGACATCGTGGGCTGTCTGACCCCAAAATGCCAAAAAATTCGAAAAAATCCAAAAAAAATCTTATTTTTTTTTACCGCGCCAGTTTGAATTTCCCGCACGCACCGACAGGCTGTGTTTTTGCGCGTCACGCCTGTCTGTCTGTCTCATTTCACACTCAGCACCTGGCTCGTAAAAATGCTCTGAAAATGACGGCTGAAGTGATTGGTTTTGTGGTGAAACCCTACCTCCTGCAGGGCTTGATGCTGCTCTTCACCTTCATCATGTGTGTGATAATGACCCCGCCGCCTGAGAAGAGGAAGAAAGTGGTACTGACTCTGGAGAAGAAGAGGGAGTTGTATTGGAGAAGGTGGACGCCGGGTGGCCAACATCACGGATCCTGCATGAATTCAACCTCCCTCGCTCCACTTTGTTTGATATCAAGAAGTCCAGACACAAACTACAGCAGTACACGGCTGATTTCGCTTCGAAGACCAGATGAAACGTGGAGAGGAAGGTGCTGTTTACTCCTAAGTATGCTGAGATTGAATAAATTCTCCAGGACTCGTCACTAAACCACAAGGGAATTTACTGTTATGTACAGTGCAGTGAAGTGATGTGATGCAAGGAATGCGAAAGAAAACGTTGTGGAAAGTGCTTGTGAGAAGTGCTGGTGAGTGTAAAGTGCACCGGAAGTGCTAGGGTGTGGCAGGTGCAAGGTCTTACTGTCAGTCTGAGATGATCGAGTGGGTTATACATCAGGACAGCGGCAACATTCTGGTAAGTACCCTAACTTCATCAAAATTCCTTGTTTTGTTCTATCCATATCATTAATATCATACATAAACTGTGTGAAAGATGATTTCCATAATGATTTTCATGTCTAACCTGTTTTCATGCTGTAAATGGGTTAAAAAATTACCCTAAATGTTAATCATAATTTCCTGCTTTCAATTTAATTTTTTCATGCATGGTTTTTAAGTGCACCAGCTATGAAAAAGGTGAATGCCA
>JAGKTI010030298.1:0-12427 GCA_018397915.1 Birgus latro
AAGAATATACAGTATTGTAATGAAAATCATTAACTTTGGTTACTGTTATGTTGCATTATACCTCTAAGGAAGAACATGGAACCTCTCAACAAGCAGTAAGTGCACATAAAATAACAATAGGGTAAATGTGTGTGTTTTTTCCCACTCAACCTTTATTTTTGCCACTGTTTTTTACTGTATCAATATTCACCTAATGGAGTTAGTTTTTAAAGTTAACCAACGTTAACCAACCAAATGTTATTTAGAACAATTCAGGGGAAGAATATACAGTATTGTAATGAAAATCGGTAACATTGGTTACTGTTATGTTGCATTATACCCCTAAGGAAGAACACGGAACCTCACAACAAGCAGGTGAGTGAACGTAAAATAACAATAAAGTAAATGTGTGTGTTTTTTGCCCTCAACCTTTATTTGTGACACTGTTTTTTTAACTGTATCAATATTCACCTAATGGAGTTAGTTTTTAGAGTGCGATCAGATGCACAAGCCTGTTTTTTATCTGTATCAATATTCACTTAATGGAGTTAGTTTTTAGAGTGCGATCAAAGGCACAAGCCTATACACAGCAGAAGTGGACGAAACGGCTGTAAGACAACACTTGACACACTATGACCTAGACTTAGGTGTGGTTGACATAACAGAGGAAGAGATGAACTCTAGTGAAGAGAATGAAAGGCCAGATCACACTGCACAGGAGATGACCACCCAGAAATTGTCCCACAGCCTGTCCACCATAACTGACATGGCAACACCTTTGAGACATACACCGGGAGTATGCCTGAGGCTACCCAGATCCTATCCACCTTGAATGATCTGAAGTCTCAAGTGATGGCAGTCTACAACAGAAACATATTGGAGCAGAGACAAGCCAGGATCACACGATTTTTTAATGTGACACAGAATGTGGCTGCTATTATGCAACACTTACACGTGACAGGAGAGGAGGATGAAGAAGGAGAAGTGGACAAAGAGGAAGTGGAGTTGCTGGAGCTGAATTCGACTTTGAGGGCTTCGGCTTAGGTGATATGGCTTCCCCAGAGAGGCCCATGTCACCTAGTAACTAGCCCATCCACCCTCAACACACCTTCACCTGCCACTCATGCCAATGTTTATTACGGTAAAGATTTTTGGTGTTGCAGCTCTTTATAACAGTTATAATGTCATTTCAGCTACATGTTTATTGTGTTATGCTGTATAAGCAACTAGTAAACACACCACATTTAACTTGGGGTAGGGCCTGTTTGGTGTTATAGTACTTTGATAGGGTAGGTAGCTGTCCCACTGGGATGCCCATCTATTTTTCCCATTGATTCTTAATTTCACACTTCGATGTTTCACGTTTTGCGATGTTTTGGCGGAACATCAAAACAGTGAAAAGCAAGGACTTACTAAAAGACAAAATACAATCCATTACGGTTGAAGGGATCCTCTATACACAAGAGAAAGATATTTGTGAAGCACTAAATAAGAATTTCCAATCAGTTTTTACAGAAGAAAATAATTTTGAGTGGGATGATGCAGAACATGCATGCCCAAACATATTACCAGATATACATATATCAGAAAAAGAAATACAGGAGGAGTTAAGTATAGTAAATTAGACAAAGGAAAACCACATGGTCCAGACAAAATTTCATGTAGGGTGCTACATGAATGTGCAAAGGAGTTAAGTAGACCATAATATTTAATATTTAAGGAATCCTTGGGTCAAGGTAAACTACGGTACCTGATATTTGGAAGAAAGCAAACATTGGCCCCTTATTCAAGAAAGGGAATAGACAAAATCCACTCAACTACCGACCAGCATCACCAACCAGTGTTGTAAGTAAGATACTGGAAAAGCCGATAAGAAAAGTTTGGGTAAACCACCTAGAACACAATATGATAACAGAAAGGCAATTTGGTTTCAGAAAGGGAAAATCATGTGTTACTAATCTATTAAACTACTATAACAGAGTTGCAGAAACACTACAGAAAAGAGAAGGATAGATGGACAGTATCTATCTAGGTTTCAAGAAAGCATTTAACAGAGTACTGCACCAAAGACTTAAGGAAACTGTACCATCGTACTGTTGGATGCAAGATTTTCTCAGGAAACGGGACATGAGAACAGTACTAGGAGGAAACTACTCATCATGGAGGGAAGTGACTAGCGGAGTTCCACAAGGCTCAGTGTTGGCACCAATTATGTCCTTAGTGTATATAAATGACATAGCTAGTAATATTGCAAATGAAAGCTATATAAAAATGTTTGCAGATGATGCAAAAATACAAAGTAGAATTACTAACACAGACTCTTGTAAAGAACCACAAGAAGAATTAAATAAACTTCATGAATGGAGTAATAAATGGCAAATAGAATTCAATGTTAGTGGTAGGTGGTGGCAACCATCATCCACTCACTTGATGTAGTGCTGCCTGCTTCTTCCTTAGCCTTTATCATTCTTTTTCTGTGCCTGCCCTCCTCTCTTCCTATTTCTCCCATCTTTCCTGTCACTTCTTACTGCTTTTCTTTCCTTTACAGGTGGCTTTACATTGAGTGACAAGCAAATTGGTTTCCTGTAAGCCAAGAAACCATTTACAATGCTGGGTGGTAACCATATAACCAAACCATACATGCTCCCCACGTGTCAACAAGTGGGTTGGTGGAGGGTTAGTGCCCCTCCCCGTAAAATAAATAACTCAAAGTCAAATGGCCACCCCTTATGGGATTATGGTGTCTGGCAATAGATAAATAGATAGATAGAATTCAATGTGGACAAGTGTCATGTAATCAAGTTTGGTAAAAGTGGGAAAACACCAGACTGTGATTATAAGCTAGGAAGTAAAACTCTACACATATCAGAAAGAGGGAAGGACTTAGCTGTGATTATCAATAACAGATGATCTCTGGCTGATCATATAAATGAGAAGGTATGGAACATGTATACACTGCACTGCTTGCAAATATGAGAATAGCATTCACATACATAAATGAGGACAAGCTGAGGAAGATAATAACATCATTCATCAGACCAACCCTGGAGTATCCATCAGTAGTCTGGAATCATCATCTCAAGAAACATAGATAAGATTGAAAAAGTTCAAAGAGATGCTACAAGATGGGTACCAAGCTTAAGGGATCTAAGCTATGAAGAAAGACTAAAAAAACTGAATCTGCCAACACTACTGGAGAGAAGGAAAAGAGGAGACATGATTATGCTACAAAAATGCATATCAGGGAGGGAGAAAATAGACATAAATGAATATAAAACCTATTGGGGTGTATCAGGACATTGCATAAAAAGAGAGGTGATAAAGATGTAAGGAAATGTAGTTTCCCAAACAGGGCAACTGATCAGTGAAATGCACTACCGAATGAAACAGTGTCTGCCAAAACAATTCATAAATTTAAGATGTATGATGAAAATGGTTTAAGACACGGGACAGTACGAGCTTGACTCATTCCTGTAAAGATACAATTAGGTAAGAACACACACACAAATGCATGATGAAATAAGGAAAGACGACTGGTCATTACAAGTTTGGCTCAATCTCGCAAAAAAATAACACCCGTTCTGTCTTCTAGAGAGTAAATGTAATTAATGTAATTCAGTAAGTAAAAATATTTGTATTTACCTACTTCTAGTATACAGGAATTGAGCTAAGCTCATGCTGTCCTATCTCCATATCTACATTTATCTAGTATAGTTTTAAACACATGAATGTCTTTTGCCTGCACCAACTCTTCATCTAAGTCATTCCAAATACTTATGCTTCTGTGTGGGAAACTGAACCTTTTAAAGATCATGAAGACATATACTTTTCCTCAACTTCAAATCATGACCTCTTGTTCTTCCATTTTCGAACACAAAAAGATCCTCTCTATCCACCCTTTCCAAATTCTCTTACATTTCTAAATATTGTGATCAAGTCACCTCTTTCCCTCCTCTCGTGCAGTGATGGTAACTTCAGTTTTTCCAATTTCTCCTTGTAGGTCAGTTCCCTTAAGCATGGTATCATCTTCGTTGAAATTCGTTGAACCTTCTCTAGTTTATCAATACTATCTATCTATCTATTGCCAGACGTCTCAATCCCTCACGGGGTGGCCACAAACAAATCGCCTCCATGTAACTCCGTCCCCTACCATTTCACTACCACGCTCCCAACTCACACCCCACTCTCTCATATACCTCTCCACTCCACCCCTCCATCTCATCCTCGGCCTCCCCCTCCCTCTCGCCCCCTCCACCTCACTCACATACACTCTCCTCGTCAGTCTTTCACTCTCCATCCTCTCCACATGCCCAAACCACCTTAATGTGTTTCTCCTAACGCTTCCCATCACGTCCTAACCACACCACAATGCTCCTTCACTTCCTCTCCATGTGACTCCACATGCTCCTCTCAAATAACTCAATTCCACTGCTCTTACTCTTGACTTCTGTCCTTCCAACAGGGTCCAAGCTTCACTTCCATATGTCAGAGTTGGTATCACAATACTGTCATGTAACAACTTTTTCACTTCCATGCTCACCTCCCTGTTTCTTATCACTGCTTTCGACGAACCAGCAACCTTCCTTCCCTGCTGTACCCTTTCGAGTACTTCACCCTCCAGACTTCCATCCTTACTCATCACACTGCCCAAGTACTTAAATTCACTCACATTCTCCATTTCCTTCCCATCCAATCTCACTGTACACTCACTGGCTTCACTTCTCTCGAAGACCATCACTTTACTCTTCCCCACATTCACCTTTAGATTCCGTTTCTTACACACTCTCCCAAACTCATCTACCAAGCCTTGCAGCTCCCCTTCGTCTTCACTCAACAACACAGTATCATCTGCAAACAACAGTACAGGGAGTTTCCAAACACTGCCCTCTCTCACTAGGGCCGCTCCAACATCCACTGCCCAACCTTGTATCTCTTTTATAACCCCATCCATATACAGATTGAACAACCATGGAGACATGACACATCCTTGTTTCAATCCAACCTTCAAATGGAAAGATTCACTCAGTTTGCCATCCACACGCACTGCAGCCTTAGTACCCTCATACATACTCTTCACTGCCTTCAACAACTTCCCATCCACTCCATATACAGTGCTTCCTCCAATTTTGCGAGAATGTGGTCGACAAAAACCCTCGCAAAATCAAAATTCGCAAAATTCAAACAATTAAATATATGAAATAAAGGCAAATTGGTCGACATCACCCCAAGGTAAGCACTTTTTCCCACTCTTTCTCTCGACTCTACCTCTTAATTTTACAATGATAAATGAAACAAACACAAGCTGATGTACTGTACAGTGATATTAATGAGAAAACATCATAGGTAAGAAACATTTTAAAAAATGCATTTACACTGATGTGAAGATTGGCTTGGTGTATGGGACTGGTGGTGGGGTGAGGCTTGGCTACTGTCGCCCTGCAGGGCCTAAGTCATCACTATCACTGTTGGCAGATATTTCCGCATCTTGCTGTGTTTTTTCTGCCTCTCTCATGAATCCCTCGAAGTCAGAATCGTCACTGGGGTCATCAGAATGAAAAAGGTTAGGGATGCTAGGATCACTGGCTGCTTGGGGAGGGGTGGCAGGATGGCTGGTCGATGGGGCAGGTTCTCTTGGGGTTCTCTTGAATTGTGTGATTAGAGACTGCTTCCTCTTGTTAACCCCATCTCTGTGGAGGTCAGCACAAAAGCGAAGCGGCTGAGAATTAACGTTGCATAACATGGCCAATATTCTCGCCGTCATTGACCAGCTGAAAAAAACCATCGTGAACAACGAATGTGACAATTTAGGGCTCAGGAAGCATGCCACATGGTTGACAGGGCCCTTCGTTTTTATGCTGACCTACACAGAGATGGGGTTAACAAGAGCAAGCAGTCTCTAATCACAAAATTAATGAGAACCCCAAGAGACCCTGCCCCATCGACCAGCCGTCCTGCCACCCCTCCCCAAGCAGCCAGTGATCCTAGCATCCCTAACCTTTTTCATTCTGATGACCCCAGTGACGATTCTGACTTCGAGGGATTCATGAGAGAGGCAGAAAAAAACACAGCAAGATGTGGAAATATCTGCCAACAGTGATAGTGATGACATAGGCCCCGCAGGGCCTCAGTAGCCAAGCCTCGCCCTGCCACCAGTCCCGTAAATCACGCCAGTCTTCACATCAGTGTAAATGCATTTTTTTAAATGTTTCTTACCTATGATGTTTTCTTATTAATATTACTGTACAGTACATCAGTTCATGTTTCTTTCATTTATCATTGTAAAATTAAGAGGTAGAGTCGAGAGAAAGAGTGGGAAAAAGTGCTTACCTTGGGGTGAAGCCGACCAATTTGTAGTCAGCACTGCCTCACTCGCCACTGAACCTGATGTGTTTAAACCCTTTCCTTTTGAAGAACTGGCATAGCCACCCATTCGATGCCTTGAAAGGTTTTGTTGGAGGATTAATGGCTTTTTAAGGCACGTGTGATAGAATATCTTTGCCTGCTCCCTTATGTGGCGCCCATCTAATGAAACCCCTTCCTTTTCCTTTCTTTGAATGTAGTGAGCAAGATATCTTTCCATTTTTATTAGCACTTCTTTGTTGTCCACCAGCATTCTACCATCAAATTGAGCACCTCCACAGTTATTTGATGCTTGCTTGATTTGTTCACTGTTCTTTAAAATCATTCTCACTGTCGATTCACCAACACCAAACTCCTGACCAATAGCAGAATTACCTTCACCTGCTTTTTTCCTTTCAATCATTTTCAGTTTGGCCTCCAAAATTATTTTCTTGTTCTTCTTACCCGTTGGCGCCCTGATAACACTCGTGCAAGGTTAGACTGCTGGGGTATTGCGAGGAGCACTACGAAATTGTGAGGGTCAGTGACCTTGGTTGGAAACAGGTGCACACAAATGTGGCGGGGTGGCAGACCACTGAACTAGGAGGCTCAGTACTCCCAATGAACCATGATGTCATTACTCGAGGTGGCAAAGTAGTGCGGGAAGACGACTCTCCCACCACTCAACCTCGCAAAGTGTGTGATCAGTCGCAAAGTTCATAATTGTTAAAAAATACATGACTTTTGGAACTACCTCGCAAAATTGGTGAATCGCAAAGTTAAAGTTCGCAAAGTTGAAGGATATACTGTATTCTTAATACCTTCCACAAACCTTGTCTATCCACCCTGTCATACAATTTCTCCAGATCCATGAAGGCTGCATACAACTTCTTACCCTTCTCTAGAAACTTTTCCACTAAGGATCTAAGAATAAATATCTGGTCTACACAACCTCTTCCCTTCCTAAAACCTCCTTGTTCTTCTCCAACTAATTCCTCAGTAATTTTCCTAACTCTGTCAATAAGTATCCTACCATATATTTTTCCTATTACACTGAGAAGGCAAATGCCCCTATGATTACCAACACTGCTTTTTCCCCTTTTCCTTTGTACAGAGGAATAATTATACCTGACTTCCAATCCTCCAGGACTCTAACCTTCTCCCAAGCCAATCTGCACACCTTCCACATCCATTCTATTACTATCTCTCCCCCATGCTTCAGCATTTCACCGCACACTCCATCAATTCCTGGGGCTTTCCCCATTTTAACTTTCTTCATTGCTTCCACCACTTCCATCCTGGTGATTTCTTCCTCCCTTCTCACAACCCTCCTTCTCCCTGCCATTCCCCAGCCACTTATACTTGCATTACTTTCATTCTCTATGTTCAACAGTTCATTAAAGTGTTCTCTCCATCTGTTTACTTTTTCTCCTTTCTCCACTAGTAATGTACCATTTTTATCTTTCACACCCCCAATGACTTCGTTGGCACCCTGTCTAGCTCTCTTTACCTCCTTCCAGAACATTTTCTTACATTCTCTCCACTTTGCACTCAAATTCCTTCCAAATTCCTCATCCACTCTCTTCTTACTCTCTCTTACTAATCTTTTCACCTCTCTCCTCCTCACTACATATAACTCTCTCGTCCGTCTCTCAGCTTCTTCATCGCCCCTGTTCCTCATCCACTCATTATATGCTTTCTTCTTTTGCGCCACAGCCTCTCTCACCTCTTCAGTCCACGCTTGTTCAAATGAGGTGACCATACCACAGCCGCATACTCTAGTCTTGGTCTTATCATGGTCACTATCAACTCACTCAGCATTTCCTCATCCATATAATTAACAGCCACTCTCATGTCGGTCAGTAGTCCATAAGTTCCTCCAATGATGATATTTATATGCTTTTCTGGTGACAAGTCATCCTGAATAATCACTTCCAAGTCTCTGTCATCTTTTCTCTTACTAATTATCTCATTGCCCATTTTATATGTCCAGTGCGGTCTTTTTTCACTCATTCCCATTTCCAATATGTGACACTTCTTGTCATTAAAATCCATTTTCCAAGTCTGGCTCCAGCTGAGGAGTTTGTCCATGTCTTCTTGCAGTTTTTTACTACAATCAGTATATGTTTCATGAATTTAGCAACATCTGCAAACATACTCATGTAACTACTAAAACCCTCTGGCAAAAAATTTACATATATGAGAAACATTACTGGGGCTAAGTCAGAGCCCTGGTGTACTCCACTAGTCACGTTTCTCCACTGTGAAACCTCGTCTTTTATAACTGTCCTCAACTGCCTTCCTATCAAATAATCTCCCATCCACTTTAATAGTTTCCCATGCACCCCTCCAAAGGTTTTTCAACTTCCACAGCAGTCTCCTATAGGGCACCCTGTCAAATGCTTTCTTGTGATCTAGAAAGACACAATCTGCCCATCCCTCTCTCTCTCTTGTATGACATCTATTACCCTACTGCAGAAACTTAATAGGTTAATTAAGACATGATCTTCCTTGGTGTTCACTTCATTTTCTTCTACATGCTTTATCCATCTTTTTCTAATAATTTTCTCACAGATTTTACAAACACTACTAGTAAGTGATACTGGTCAGTAATTGAATGGATCTTCCCTATCTCCTCCCTTGATGACTGGAACAATACTTGCTCTTTTCCAATCTTTAGGTAACTGTCTATTTTCTAGCGAGATCTTGATGATGACATAAACAGGCCACCCTAACTGGTCTGCACATTCCTTCAGGATCCATCCAGCCACACCATCTGGTCCCATTGCTTTTCTCATATCCAAATCCCTCATCAGCTGTAGCACCTCATTCATGTCAACTGTAATTTCTGCCATTCCCGTTAGCCTGGGTTCCATTTCAGGCTCCCTAAATTCCTCCTCCAACATATAGACTGACTGCAGTTTGCTGTTTCTTATTTTACACAGTTCTTCTCATTTGTATGTTTCATCTCCATCCCTCAATCAAATTATACTGTCCTTAACTTTCATTTTACCATTTACAAACCTATAAAATAGTTTCTGCTCTCTCTCTCTCTCTCTCTCTTTTTTTCTTTTTTTTTAAATGTCCGACTCTGGGCAAAGGCTTCAGGGCCTATTTCTCGGGTGCCAGTGACCTATCCCAAGGCCCATTAGTCCTCCTACACCTCCACATGTCACCACTATGGTGCTAACACCCACCGACTATTTTGAATACAGGCTAGGGCTGTCTCATACAGGACTGGTGTACTGGGGTTAGCAGGGTTATTTTTACGACCTATCGACATGTTTTCCAACAGATCAGGAAAGTCTGCTTTTATGAAATTCACATCCTTAAACTGTTCCCTGCCCCAGCTGGGATTCGAACCTGGGTCCGTTAGGACTGCAGGCTGCCTCTCTACCATATTTCCTTTCTTCTTCTCTCCGCATCCTTACATATTTATTTCTTACCTTCTTATACTCCTCCCAAACCCTTTCACTATACCTTCTTCTCACTTTATTCCATGCTCTTTTTCTTGCCTCATATGCCATTCAACATCTGTTGTTAAACCATTCTTTCTTCCTTTCCATAGCTGCAGAAAATTTTGGGACATATTTACTAACTCCTGTTTTATATACTTCTATCAAAAACTTATATTTCTCATTGACATTTGTGATCATATTCATTTTACTCCAGTCTACATTTTGGAAAAAGTTCCTGAGGGAAGCAAAGTCTGCCTTCCCATAATTGTATCTATTTTCTCTGTGTTTTTCATCTCTTTCTCCTTCCCCTACTCCTGCCACTTCCATCTCAGTAACCAGATGATCACTTTTACCACAGGGTCAATGGGAGGTTATGTTCCTCACACCACTCGGGTCCACTGTGAATACAGTAAAACCTCGATATAACGGACTTCAATAGACCGGAATTTGCTTTTATCGGACTCGAGGAGCTACCAGAATAAACTCCTACATATCGGAAAAAGTCCGATAAAGCCACAAGCAGTCCGGACTGCCTGACTACTTCAGCTATGTTCACCACAATAAGACAAGTAAAAGACATGTTTTTCAGTGCACAGTACAGTATTATTGTACCATTTGATTAATGTAGTGAAAGTATAACACAGCACAATACTGCAA
Organism: Birgus latro; assembly: GCA_018397915.1. Lineage (NCBI taxonomy): Eukaryota > Metazoa > Arthropoda > Malacostraca > Decapoda > Coenobitidae > Birgus > Birgus latro. The sequence continues at coordinate 10,434 of JAGKTI010030298.1, forward strand.
TGGTGGTGAAAACCACTGATGCAATCCGAACTAATGTCTGATATATCGGAAAAAGTCCGGAATTTAGCATTTTTCGGAATGGCTTGGGTCCCAATTAGTCCGTTATAGTGAGGTCTTACTGTACTAGGTCGAGCCTTGATGGTTCATTGTCACCCCTAATTCTTGTATTTTCTATTTTCTTTAATTAATTGGGTTAACAAGTTTTCCATCACCAATTCCATTAATTTATTTCCCATGATTCCTCATTGTTCCCAGCATCCACATTTTCCCAATCAACTTCTCTACAGCTAAAATCTCCCATTATTATTATTCTATTTCTTCATTCAATTAGCATCTTTAGTTTAATATTGGATTCTCTTATTAACTGTTCATAATCTTCTTTTGTCCATGTCCTAGTTTTGGGGGGCTTATAAAATACTATTACATCTATTTTTTCTCCATAACTGTCCTCTATTTCATTTCCCAAAAGTTCAGCCATGGTATTTTCAATTTCTATATTTTTGCTCTTAGATCATCACTGGTTAAAATCATTATACCTCCCCAAAACTTGCTTTCTCTATCCTTCCTCCAAATGTTATAATTGTCCCATCCAAATAATTTTGTATCAACATCTCGGGGCAATTTAGTCTCCACCAAGCAAACAATTTCACGTTTATTTTCATTTATATAGTCTCCAATTTCCCCTTTCTTAGATATTAACCCATCTACATTTCTATACATGATACTTAGATTTACTGCATTGATTTTATCTTTACTCATTCTTCTCTTTTTCATATTCATATCCATCCCCCTTGTTTCCTTCACTTCTAATGCCTCGCATACCACTTCCATACCTTCATATCCATCACCCTCCAAAAAAAAGTTTTATATTCTTCCTCTGCCCTCCTGCCATTTTCATCCTTTACTTGTTCCTTCAAAGATATTAAAACTTCTTTTTCTTACCACTTTCCATCCCTGCCTCTTTACTTAGTTTCCAGGTCACTTTAAGAACTGTATATCGTTTACTACACTTTCTGATGACAACTTAGCTCTCATTGGTCTTGCTTCCCCTTTCTTTTATGGCACTATCCTCCTTACTTCCTCAATTTCTTTTTCCCCACTTGTTTCCTTGGGGATCAATCTTGCTAAATATTTTTCTCACTTGATTTGAGTCTCTCTCAAGTCTCACAGATCTAACCTTTTCTTTCTCCTCCCTTTTTCCAAATATTAAAACACATCTGTTCCTTTCTACAGTTTCTCTCACAATATTCCCTTTTTTCTTCACTATTTTCACTACATTTTCTTCCATTTTTTTTTTTTTTTTGTTCATTTCCCTTTCTTCCTGAAAGATTTCCCTTAAGCTGACCACTTCTTTCTGTTCTTCTTCCACATGTGCCCACTTTGCCTTTTGCTCTTCTAACACACTACCCACCTTCTCCATTTTGTTACTGCTCTCTTCTAGTTTTCTCCTTAATTTGATATTTTTATCATTTCAAATTCTCAATCTCCTAGTTCGCCATCTCACTGGCCTATATCAGACTCAGTATTATGTTTTTGGCATTTTCAGGCATGTGTCTTGATACTAGATCCTCCACTTTCTCTTCTAGTTCGCTAATTCTCATAATCAAATGTTTTATTAAATCCATCACATTTGTTTCACTGTCAAATCCTGGAAAATCCGGTCCCTCGATATTTACATTGTTGGCCATGTTTGAGGTTGGTTACAGTACTAAACTGTTGTTACCAAGATTCCTATTAACATTCATGTCTATTCACAATAGCTCTTTACATTTTTGGTAGACTATATTAACTTTCAATTCTTTAAACTTTAGACAAAACTAAAGGAACAGGACAAACATAATTCCTGAAAACTACTTAAGGTTTGCAGAGGTGGATGAGAGGTGGCTGAGACACATCCGTTCGCTCAGGCTGGTCCGCTGTGTGTGTGAATCTCTCCAAGGCATATGCCTGTCTTTCTGTCAGTTTTTCTGTCTCCCTGTCTATCTCTCTGAAGA
>JAGKTI010030299.1:0-12427 GCA_018397915.1 Birgus latro
AAGAATATACAGTATTGTAATGAAAATCATTAACTTTGGTTACTGTTATGTTGCATTATACCTCTAAGGAAGAACATGGAACCTCTCAACAAGCAGTAAGTGCACATAAAATAACAATAGGGTAAATGTGTGTGTTTTTTCCCACTCAACCTTTATTTTTGCCACTGTTTTTTACTGTATCAATATTCACCTAATGGAGTTAATTTTTAAAGTTAACCAACGTTAACCAACCAAATGTTATTTAGAACAATTCAGGGGAAGAATATACAGTATTGTAATGAAAATCGATAACATTGGTTACTGTTATGTTGCATTATACCCCTAAGGAAGAACACGGAACCTCACAACAAGCAGGTGAGTGAACGTAAAATAACAATAAAGTAAATGTGTGTGTTTTTTGCCCTCAACCTTTATTTGTGACACTGTTTTTTTAACTGTATCAATATTCACCTAATGGAGTTAGTTTTTAGAGTGCGATCAGATGCACAAGCCTGTTTTTTATCTGTATCAATATTCACTTAATGGAGTTAGTTTTTAGAGTGCGATCAAAGGCACAAGCCTATACACAGCAGAAGTGGACGAAACGGCTGTAAGACAACACTTGACACACTATGACCTAGACTTAGGTGTGGTTGACATAACAGAGGAAGAGATGAACTCTAGTGAAGAGAATGAAAGGCCAGATCACACTGCACAGGAGATGACCACCCAGAAATTGTCCCACAGCCTGTCCACCATAACTGACATGGCAACACCTTTGAGACATACACCGGGAGTATGCCTGAGGCTACCCAGATCCTATCCACCTTGAATGATCTGAAGTCTCAAGTGATGGCAGTCTACAACAGAAACATATTGGAGCAGAGACAAGCCAGGATCACACGATTTTTTAATGTGACACAGAATGTGGCTGCTATTATGCAACACTTACACGTGACAGGAGAGGAGGATGAAGAAGGAGAAGTGGACAAAGAGGAAGTGGAGTTGCTGGAGCTGAATTCGACTTTGAGGGCTTCGGCTTAGGTGATATGGCTTCCCCAGAGAGGCCCATGTCACCTAGTAACTAGCCCATCCACCCTCAACACACCTTCACCTGCCACTCATGCCAATGTTTATTACGGTAAAGATTTTTGGTGTTGCAGCTCTTTATAACAGTTATAATGTCATTTCAGGTACATGTTTATTGTGTTATGCTGTATAAGCAACTAGTAAACACACCACATTTAACTTGGGGTAGGGCCTGTTTGGTGTTATAGTACTTTGATAGGGTAGGTAGCTGTCCCACTGGGATGCCCATCTATTTTTCCCATTGATTCTTAATTTCACACTTCGATGTTTCACGTTTTGCGATGTTTTGGCGGAACATCAAAACAGTGAAAAGCAAGGACTTACTAAAAGACAAAATACAATCCATTACGGTTGAAGGGATCCTCTATACACAAGAGAAAGATATTTGTGAAGCACTAAATAAGAATTTCCAATCAGTTTTTACAGAAGAAAATAATTTTGAGTGGGATGATGCAGAACATGCATGCCCAAACATATTACCAGATATACATATATCAGAAAAAGAAATACAGGAGGAGTTAAGTATAGTAAATTAGACAAAGGAAAACCACATGGTCCAGACAAAATTTCATGTAGGGTGCTACATGAATGTGCAAAGGAGTTAAGTAGACCATAATATTTAATATTTAAGGAATCCTTGGGTCAAGGTAAACTACGGTACCTGATATTTGGAAGAAAGCAAACATTGGCCCCTTATTCAAGAAAGGGAATAGACAAAATCCACTCAACTACCGACCAGCATCACCAACCAGTGTTGTAAGTAAGATACTGGAAAAGCCGATAAGAAAAGTTTGGGTAAACCACCTAGAACACAATATGATAACAGAAAGGCAATTTGGTTTCAGAAAGGGAAAATCATGTGTTACTAATCTATTAAACTACTATAACAGAGTTGCAGAAACACTACAGAAAAGAGAAGGATAGATGGACAGTATCTATCTAGGTTTCAAGAAAGCATTTAACAGAGTACTGCACCAAAGACTTAAGGAAACTGTACCATCGTACTGTTGGATGCAAGATTTTCTCAGGAAACGGGACATGAGAACAGTACTAGGAGGAAACTACTCATCATGGAGGGAAGTGACTAGCGGAGTTCCACAAGGCTCAGTGTTGGCACCAATTATGTCCTTAGTGTATATAAATGACATAGCTAGTAATATTGCAAATGAAAGCTATATAAAAATGTTTGCAGATGATGCAAAAATACAAAGTAGAATTACTAACACAGACTCTTGTAAAGAACCACAAGAAGAATTAAATAAACTTCATGAATGGAGTAATAAATGGCAAATAGAATTCAATGTTAGTGGTAGGTGGTGGCAACCATCATCCACTCACTTGATGTAGTGCTGCCTGCTTCTTCCTTAGCCTTTATCATTCTTTTTCTGTGCCTGCCCTCCTCTCTTCCTATTTCTCCCATCTTTCCTGTCACTTCTTACTGCTTTTCTTTCCTTTACAGGTGGCTTTACATTGAGTGACAAGCAAATTGGTTTCCTGTAAGCCAAGAAACCATTTACAATGCTGGGTGGTAACCATATAACCAAACCATACATGCTCCCCACGTGTCAACAAGTGGGTTGGTGGAGGGTTAGTGCCCCTCCCCGTAAAATAAATAACTCAAAGTCAAATGGCCACCCCTTATGGGATTATGGTGTCTGGCAATAGATAAATAGATAGATAGAATTCAATGTGGACAAGTGTCATGTAATCAAGTTTGGTAAAAGTGGGAAAACACCAGACTGTGATTATAAGCTAGGAAGTAAAACTCTACACATATCAGAAAGAGGGAAGGACTTAGCTGTGATTATCAATAACAGATGATCTCTGGCTGATCATATAAATGAGAAGGTATGGAACATGTATACACTGCACTGCTTGCAAATATGAGAATAGCATTCACATACATAAATGAGGACAAGCTGAGGAAGATAATAACATCATTCATCAGACCAACCCTGGAGTATCCATCAGTAGTCTGGAATCATCATCTCAAGAAACATAGATAAGATTGAAAAAGTTCAAAGAGATGCTACAAGATGGGTACCAAGCTTAAGGGATCTAAGCTATGAAGAAAGACTAAAAAAACTGAATCTGCCAACACTACTGGAGAGAAGGAAAAGAGGAGACATGATTATGCTACAAAAATGCATATCAGGGAGGGAGAAAATAGACATAAATGAATATAAAACCTATTGGGGTGTATCAGGACATTGCATAAAAAGAGAGGTGATAAAGATGTAAGGAAATGTAGTTTCCCAAACAGGGCAACTGATCAGTGAAATGCACTACCGAATGAAATAGTGTCTGCCAAAACAATTCATAAATTTAAGATGTATGATGAAAATGGTTTAAGACACGGGACAGTACGAGCTTGACTCATTCCTGTAAAGATACAATTAGGTAAGAACACACACACAAATGCATGATGAAATAAGGAAAGACGACTGGTCATTACAAGTTTGGCTCAATCTCGCAAAAAAATAACACCCGTTCTGTCTTCTAGAGAGTAAATGTAATTAATGTAATTCAGTAAGTAAAAATATTTGTATTTACCTACTTCTAGTATACAGGAATTGAGCTAAGCTCATGCTGTCCTATCTCCATATCTACATTTATCTAGTATAGTTTTAAACACATGAATGTCTTTTGCCTGCACCAACTCTTCATCTAAGTCATTCCAAAAACTTATGCTTCTGTGTGGGAAACTGAACCTTTTAAAGATCATGAAGACATATACTTTTCCTCAACTTCAAATCATGACCTCTTGTTCTTCCATTTTCGAACACAAAAAGATCCTCTCTATCCACCCTTTCCAAATTCTCTTACATTTCTAAATATTGTGATCAAGTCACCTCTTTCCCTCCTCTCGCGCAGTGATGGTAACTTCAGTTTTTCCAATTTCTCCTTGTAGGTCAGTTCCCTTAAGCATGGTATCATCTTCGTTGAAATTCGTTGAACCTTCTCTAGTTTATCAATACTATCTATCTATCTATTGCCAGACGTCTCAATCCCTCACGGGGTGGCCACAAACAAATCGCCTCCATGTAACTCCGTCCCCTACCATTTCACTACCACGCTCCCAACTCACACCCCACTCTCTCATATACCTCTCCACTCCACCCCTCCATCTCATCCTCGGCCTCCCCCTCCCTCTCGCCCCCTCCACCTCACTCACATACACTCTCCTCGTCAGTCTTTCACTCTCCATCCTCTCCACATGCCCAAACCACCTTAATGTGTTTCTCCTAACGCTTCCCATCACGTCCTAACCACACCACAATGCTCCTTCACTTCCTCTCCATGTGACTCCACATGCTCCTCTCAAATAACTCAATTCCACTGCTCTTACTCTTGACTTCTGTCCTTCCAACAGGGTCCAAGCTTCACTTCCATATGTCAGAGTTGGTATCACAATACTGTCATGTAACAACTTTTTCACTTCCATGCTCACCTCCCTGTTTCTTATCACTGCTTTCGACGAACCAGCAACCTTCCTTCCCTGCTGTACCCTTTCGAGTACTTCACCCTCCAGACTTCCATCCTTACTCATCACACTGCCCAAGTACTTAAATTCACTCACATTCTCCATTTCCTTCCCATCCAATCTCACTGTACACTCACTGGCTTCACTTCTCTCGAAGACCATCACTTTACTCTTCCCCACATTCACCTTTAGATTCCGTTTCTTACACACTCTCCCAAACTCATCTACCAAGCCTTGCAGCTCCCCTTCGTCTTCACTCAACAACACAGTATCATCTGCAAACAACAGTACAGGGAGTTTCCAAACACTGCCCTCTCTCACTAGGGCCGCTCCAACATCCACTGCCCAACCTTGTATCTCTTTTATAACCCCATCCATATACAGATTGAACAACCATGGAGACATGACACATCCTTGTTTCAATCCAACCTTCAAATGGAAAGATTCACTCAGTTTGCCATCCACACGCACTGCAGCCTTAGTACCCTCATACATACTCTTCACTGCCTTCAACAACTTCCCATCCACTCCATATACAGTGCTTCCTCCAATTTTGCGAGAATGTGGTCGACAAAAACCCTCGCAAAATCAAAATTCGCAAAATTCAAACAATTAAATATATGAAATAAAGGCAAATTGGTCGACATCACCCCAAGGTAAGCACTTTTTCCCACTCTTTCTCTCGACTCTACCTCTTAATTTTACAATGATAAATGAAACAAACACAAGCTGATGTACTGTACAGTGATATTAATGAGAAAACATCATAGGTAAGAAACATTTTAAAAAATGCATTTACACTGATGTGAAGATTGGCTTGGTGTATGGGACTGGTGGTGGGGTGAGGCTTGGCTACTGTCGCCCTGCAGGGCCTAAGTCATCACTATCACTGTTGGCAGATATTTCCGCATCTTGCTGTGTTTTTTCTGCCTCTCTCATGAATCCCTCGAAGTCAGAATCGTCACTGGGGTCATCAGAATGAAAAAGGTTAGGGATGCTAGGATCACTGGCTGCTTGGGGAGGGGTGGCAGGATGGCTGGTCGATGGGGCAGGTTCTCTTGGGGTTCTCTTGAATTGTGTGATTAGAGACTGCTTCCTCTTGTTAACCCCATCTCTGTGGAGGTCAGCACAAAAGCGAAGCGGCTGAGAATTAACGTTGCATAACATGGCCAATATTCTCGCCGTCATTGACCAGCTGAAAAAAACCATCGTGAACAACGAATGTGACAATTTAGGGCTCAGGAAGCATGCCACATGGTTGACAGGGCCCTTCGTTTTTATGCTGACCTACACAGAGATGGGGTTAACAAGAGCAAGCAGTCTCTAATCACAAAATTAATGAGAACCCCAAGAGACCCTGCCCCATCGACCAGCCGTCCTGCCACCCCTCCCCAAGCAGCCAGTGATCCTAGCATCCCTAACCTTTTTCATTCTGATGACCCCAGTGACGATTCTGACTTCGAGGGATTCATGAGAGAGGCAGAAAAAAACACAGCAAGATGTGGAAATATCTGCCAACAGTGATAGTGATGACATAGGCCCCGCAGGGCCTCAGTAGCCAAGCCTCGCCCTGCCACCAGTCCCGTAAATCACGCCAGTCTTCACATCAGTGTAAATGCATTTTTTTAAATGTTTCTTACCTATGATGTTTTCTTATTAATATTACTGTACAGTACATCAGTTCATGTTTCTTTCATTTATCATTGTAAAATTAAGAGGTAGAGTCGAGAGAAAGAGTGGGAAAAAGTGCTTACCTTGGGGTGAAGCCGACCAATTTGTAGTCAGCACTGCCTCACTCGCCACTGAACCTGATGTGTTTAAACCCTTTCCTTTTGAAGAACTGGCATAGCCACCCATTCGATGCCTTGAAAGGTTTTGTTGGAGGATTAATGGCTTTTTAAGGCACGTGTGATAGAATATCTTTGCCTGCTCCCTAATGTTGCACCCATCTAATGAAACCCCTTCCTTTTCCTTTCTTTGAATGTAGTGAGCAAGATATCTTTCCATTTTTATTAGCACTTCTTTGTTGTCCACCAGCATTCTACCATCAAATTGAGCACCTCCACAGTTATTTGATGCTTGCTTGATTTGTTCACTGTTCTTTAAAATCATTCTCACTGTCGATTCACCAACACCAAACTCCTGACCAATAGCAGAATTATCTTCACCTGCTTTTTTCCTTTCAATCATTTTCAGTTTGGCCTCCAAAATTATTTTCTTGTTCTTCTTACCCGTTGGCGCCCTGATAACACTCGTGCAAGGTTAGACTGCTGGGGTATTGCGAGGAGCACTACGAAATTGTGAGGGTCAGTGACCTTGGTTGGAAACAGGTGCACACAAATGTGGCGGGGTGGCAGACCACTGAACTAGGAGGCTCAGTACTCCCAATGAACCATGATGTCATTACTCGAGGTGGCAAAGTAGTGCGGGAAGACGACTCTCCCACCACTCAACCTCGCAAAGTGTGTGATCAGTCGCAAAGTTCATAATTGTTAAAAAATACATGACTTTTGGAACTACCTCGCAAAATTGGTGAATCGCAAAGTTAAAGTTCGCAAAGTTGAAGGATATACTGTATTCTTAATACCTTCCACAAACCTTGTCTATCCACCCTGTCATACAATTTCTCCAGATCCATGAAGGCTGCATACAACTTCTTACCCTTCTCTAGAAACTTTTCCACTAAGGATCTAAGAATAAATATCTGGTCTACACAACCTCTTCCCTTCCTAAAACCTCCTTGTTCTTCTCCAACTAATTCCTCAGTAATTTTCCTAACTCTGTCAATAAGTATCCTACCATATATTTTTCCTATTACACTGAGAAGGCAAATGCCCCTATGATTACCAACACTGCTTTTTCCCCTTTTCCTTTGTACAGAGGAATAATTATACCTGACTTCCAATCCTCCAGGACTCTAACCTTCTCCCAAGCCAATCTGCACACCTTCCACATCCATTCTATTACTATCTCTCCCCCATGCTTCAGCATTTCACCGCACACTCCATCAATTCCTGGGGCTTTCCCCATTTTAACTTTCTTCATTGCTTCCACCACTTCCATCCTGGTGATTTCTTCCTCCCTTCTCACAACCCTCCTTCTCCCTGCCATTCCCCAGCCACTTATACTTGCATTACTTTCATTCTCTATGTTCAACAGTTCATTAAAGTGTTCTCTCCATCTGTTTACTTTTTCTCCTTTCTCCACTAGTAATGTACCATTTTTATCTTTCACACCCCCAATGACTTCGTTGGCACCCTGTCTAGCTCTCTTTACCTCCTTCCAGAACATTTTCTTACATTCTCTCCACTTTGCACTCAAATTCCTTCCAAATTCCTCATCCACTCTCTTCTTACTCTCTCTTACTAATCTTTTCACCTCTCTCCTCCTCACTACATATAACTCTCTCGTCCGTCTCTCAGCTTCTTCATCGCCCCTGTTCCTCATCCACTCATTATATGCTTTCTTCTTTTGCGCCACAGCCTCTCTCACCTCTTCAGTCCACGCTTGTTCAAATGAGGTGACCATACCACAGCCGCATACTCTAGTCTTGGTCTTATCATGGTCACTATCAACTCACTCAGCATTTCCTCATCCATATAATTAACAGCCACTCTCATGTCGGTCAGTAGTCCATAAGTTCCTCCAATGATGATATTTATATGCTTTTCTGGTGACAAGTCATCCTGAATAATCACTTCCAAGTCTCTGTCATCTTTTCTCTTACTAATTATCTCATTGCCCATTTTATATGTCCAGTGCGGTCTTTTTTCACTCATTCCCATTTCCAATATGTGACACTTCTTGTCATTAAAATCCATTTTCCAAGTCTGGCTCCAGCTGAGGAGTTTGTCCATGTCTTCTTGCAGTTTTTTACTACAATCAGTATATGTTTCATGAATTTAGCAACATCTGCAAACATACTCATGTAACTACTAAAACCCTCTGGCAAAAAATTTACATATATGAGAAACATTACTGGGGCTAAGACAGAGCCCTGGTGTACTCCACTAGTCACGTTTCTCCATTGTGAAACCTCGTCTTTTATAACTGTCCTCAACTGCCTTCCTATCAAATAATCTCCCATCCACTTTAATAGTTTCCCATGCACCCCTCCAAAGGTTTTTCAACTTCCACAGCAGTCTCCTATAGGGCACCCTGTCAAATGCTTTCTTGTGATCTAGAAAGACACAATCTGCCCATCCCTCTCTCTCTCTTGTATGACATCTATTACCCTACTGCAGAAACTTAATAGGTTAATTAAGACATGATCTTCCTTGGTGTTCACTTCATTTTCTTCTACATGCTTTATCCATCTTTTTCTAATAATTTTCTCACAGATTTTACAAACACTACTAGTAAGTGATACTGGTCAGTAATTGAATGGATCTTCCCTATCTCCTCCCTTGATGACTGGAACAATACTTGCTCTTTTCCAATCTTTAGGTAACTGTCTATTTTCTAGCGAGATCTTGATGATGACATAAACAGGCCACCCTAACTGGTCTGCACATTCCTTCAGGATCCATCCAGCCACACCATCTGGTCCCATTGCTTTTCTCATATCCAAATCCCTCATCAGCTGTAGCACCTCATTCATGTCAACTGTAATTTCTGCCATTCCCGTTAGCCTGGGTTCCATTTCAGGCTCCCTAAATTCCTCCTCCAACATATAGACTGACTGCAGTTTGCTGTTTCTTATTTTACACAGTTCTTCTCATTTGTATGTTTCATCTCCATCCCTCAATCAAATTATACTGTCCTTAACTTTCATTTTACCATTTACAAACCTATAAAATAGTTTCTGCTCTCTCTCTCTCTCTCTCTCTTTTTTTCTTTTTTTTTAAATGTCCGACTCTGGGCAAAGGCTTCAGGGCCTATTTCTCGGGTGCCAGTGACCTATCCCAAGGCCCATTAGTCCTCCTACACCTCCACATGTCACCACTATGGTGCTAACACCCACCGACTATTTTGAATACAGGCTAGGGCTGTCTCATACAGGACTGGTGTACTGGGGTTAGCAGGGTTATTTTTACGACCTATCGACATGTTTTCCAACAGATCAGGAAAGTCTGCTTTTATGAAATTCACATCCTTAAACTGTTCCCTGCCCCAGCTGGGATTCGAACCTGGGTCCGTTAGGACTGCAGGCTGCCTCTCTACCATATTTCCTTTCTTCTTCTCTCCGCATCCTTACATATTTATTTCTTACCTTCTTATACTCCTCCCAAACCCTTTCACTATACCTTCTTCTCACTTTATTCCATGCTCTTTTTCTTGCCTCATATGCCATTCAACATCTGTTGTTAAACCATTCTTTCTTCCTTTCCATAGCTGCAGAAAATTTTGGGACATATTTACTAACTCCTGTTTTATATACTTCTATCAAAAACTTATATTTCTCATCGACATTTGTGATCATATTCATTTTACTCCAGTCTACATTTTGGAAAAAGTTCCTGAGGGAAGCAAAGTCTGCCTTCCCATAATTGTATCTATTTTCTCTGTGTTTTTCATCTCTTTCTCCTTCCCCTACTCCTGCCACTTCCATCTCAGTAACCAGATGATCACTTTTACCACAGGGTCAATGGGAGGTTATGTTCCTCACACCACTCGGGTCCACTGTGAATACAGTAAAACCTCGATATAACGGACTTCAATAGACCGGAATTTGCTTTTATCGGACTCGAGGAGCTACCAGAATAAACTCCTACATATCGGAAAAAGTCCGATAAAGCCACAAGCAGTCCGGACTGCCTGACTACTTCAGCTATGTTCACCACAATAAGACAAGTAAAAGACATGTTTTTCAGTGCACAGTACAGTATTATTGTACCATTTGATTAATGTAGTGAAAGTATAACACAGCACAATACTGCAATGGTGGTGAAAACCACTGATGCAATCCGAACTAATGTCTGATATATCGGAAAAAGTCCGGAATTTAGCATTTTTCGGAATGGCTTGGGTCCCAATTAGTCCGTTATAGTGAGGTCTTACTGTACTAGGTCGAGCCTTGATGGTTCATTGTCACCCCTAATTCTTGTATTTTCTATTTTCTTTAATTAATTGGGTTAACAAGTTTTCCATCACCAATTCCATTAATTTATTTCCCATGATTCCTCATTGTTCCCAGCATCCACATTTTCCCAATCAACTTCTCTACAGCTAAAATCTCCCATTATTATTATTCTATTTCTTCATTCAATTAGCATCTTTAGTTTAATATTGGATTCTCTTATTAACTGTTCATAATCTTCTTTTGTCCATGTCCTAGTTTTGGGGGGCTTATAAAATACTATTACATCTATTTTTTCTCCATAACTGTCCTCTATTTCATTTCCCAAAAGTTCAGCCATGGTATTTTCAATTTCTATATTTTTGCTCTTAGGTCATCACTGGTTAAAATCATTATACCTCCCCAAAACTTGCTTTCTCTATCCTTCCTCCAAATGTTATAATTGTCCCATCCAAATAATTTTGTATCAACATCTCGGGGCAATTTAGTCTCCACCAAGCAAACAATTTCACGTTTATTTTCATTTATATAGTCTCCAATTTCCCCTTTCTTAGATATTAACCCATCTACATTTCTATACATGATACTTAGATTTACTGCATTGATTTTATCTTTACTCATTCTTCTCTTTTTCATATTCATATCCATCCCCCTTGTTTCCTTCACTTCTAATGCCTCGCATACCACTTCCATACCTTCATATCCATCACCCTCCAAAAAAAAGTTTTATATTCTTCCTCTGCCCTCCTGCCATTTTCATCCTTTACTTGTTCCTTCAAAGATATTAAAACTTCTTTTTCTTACCACTTTCCATCCCTGCCTCTTTACTTAGTTTCCAGGTCACTTTAAGAACTGTATATCGTTTACTACACTTTCTGATGACAACTTAGCTCTCATTGGTCTTGCTTCCCCTTTCTTTTATGGCACTATCCTCCTTACTTCCTCAATTTCTTTTTCCCCACTTGTTTCCTTGGGGATCAATCTTGCTAAATATTTTTCTCACTTGATTTGAGTCTCTCTCAAGTCTCACAGATCTAACCTTTTCTTTCTCCTCCCTTTTTCCAAATATTAAAACACATCTGTTCCTTTCTACAGTTTCTCTCACAATATTCCCTTTTTTCTTCACTATTTTCACTACATTTTCTTCCATTTTTTTTTTTTTTTTGTTCATTTCCCTTTCTTCCTGAAAGATTTCCCTTAAGCTGACCACTTCTTTCTGTTCTTCTTCCACATGTGCCCACTTTGCCTTTTGCTCTTCTAACACACTACCCACCTTCTCCATTTTGTTACTGCTCTCTTCTAGTTTTCTCCTTAATTTGATATTTTTATCATTTCAAATTCTCAATCTCCTAGTTCGCCATCTCACTGGCCTATATCAGACTCAGTATTATGTTTTTGGCATTTTCAGGCATGTGTCTTGATACTAGATCCTCCACTTTCTCTTCTAGTTCGCTAATTCTCATAATCAAATGTTTTATTAAATCCATCACATTTGTTTCACTGTCAAATCCTGGAAAATCCGGTCCCTCGATATTTACATTGTTGGCCATGTTTGAGGTTGGTTACAGTACTAAACTGTTGTTACCAAGATTCCTATTAACATTCATGTCTATTCACAATAGCTCTTTACATTTTTGGTAGACTATATTAACTTTCAATTCTTTAAACTTTAGACAAAACTAAAGGAACAGGACAAACATAATTCCTGAAAACTACTTAAGGTTTGCAGAGGTGGATGAGAGGTGGCTGAGACACATCCGTTCGCTCAGGCTGGTCCGCTGTGTGTGTGAATCTCTCCAAGGCATATGGCTGTCTTTCTGTCAGTTTTTCTGTCTCCCTGTCTATCTCTCTGAAGA
>JAGKTI010030300.1:0-12427 GCA_018397915.1 Birgus latro
TGTGTGTGTGTGTGTGTGTGTGTGTGGTAGGGGAGTGTTGTCTATGGTGAGGTGTGGAATGTGACTGTTCTGCGGTCCAGTTTGTGAGAAGGGTCACTGTAGATTTGGCTGGGGCTATTTTGAGCCTGTTTGTGGTGAACCATTCATGTAGTGTGTTGAGGTAAGGTTGGAGGATTTGTGTGGCTGTGTTTGCATTTTGGTGTGTGCATATAAGTGTTATGTCATCTGCATAGGAAGCTATGTGTATTTGTTATGTGTGGGGTGTGGGTATGTCATGCATGTATAGGTTGAAGAGTGTAGGAGACAAGACAGATCCTTGAGGGACACCATTTGTGAAGTTTCTGATGTTCGAGAACTGACCAGCAACAGTTACATATGTATATCTCCCTGCTAAGAAGTTTGCTAGCCATCTTTTTGTGTTATTGTCCATGTTTGTGTTGAATATTTTGTTTGTGAGGTTGTGGCGGGGATGGAATCAAAAGCTTTACTAATGTCTAGTGTGACAAGGAGTGTTCTATGTGGTGGCCTAGCTGAATTCATGCCATCAAAAACTCTCTGTGTGAGGTCCGTAAGAAGAGTGTTTGTGGAGTGTAGTAGCCTAAAACCATATTGTGATGGGGCTAGGAGTGTGTGAGGTGTAGCTAGTTGTAGTACCAGTCTTTCAGTGACTTTGGAGGGGGTGCAGAGGAGTGTGATGGGGAGGTGTGAGGAAGGTAATGTGGGGTCTTTGTTGGGTTTGGGGATAGTGATGATAATGCCATCCTTCCAGATGTCGGGTATTATGTTGTGTGAGAAGCTGTAGTTTGATATGTTGGTGAGTGCTTCTATGCCTTGTGGTTCAATGTGTTTAAGGTGTATGTTGCTTATGTTGTCTGGTCCACAGGCAGATGAGTGCTCGAGGTTGCTGATGATGTGCTTCGTCTGGCTGTAAGTGAAAGGTGCAAAGTCTTGGTCTGTGGGGAACTGTCTCTTACATCAGATGACACGTCGGTCGTCACGATGAGGGTTTAGATGGCTGACATGTGAAAAGTGATTGATGAGAGTGTTTGCTTGTTGTTTGTTTGAAGGAATGGTGTCTGTTGTTGTGATGGCAGCATGTGATTGTGTAGTGTTGCTGTTGGAGAGTGTGATGCTGTTTAGTGTTTTGTAGAGTTTGCTGGTGCTTGTTTTGTGATCAAGTATTTGGAGACAATTATTCCAAATTAGTGTTTGCTGTTCTGATATTTTGTTGTTTATTTGAGTGTTGAGTTCTTGTATTTGTTGTATGGTGTCATGTGTATGTGGTGTTCTGGAGTGTCGTAGTGTGTCCCGTTGTCTGATGAGGCCTTGAATTTCTGGTGTGAAATTGGGGTTGTGTCTTTTTCTGTTGCCTCTGGGGATGTCTTTTGTCTGTGTTTTGTATAACTGTACTGAAAGTGTGCACAACGGTGTTGATGTTTGAGATGGATGTACTGTTTAATGTTTCAAAGTGTTGTTCTGTTTCAGCTGTGATGGCCTCCCAGTTGGTTCTCTTATAATTAGTGTAAGTGTGTCTGTGGCCAGCTGGGGTGATTCTGGTTTTGGTAGTGATGATGACTGGGAGGCCAGGAAGTTGTGAGGGCGAGGTTTGGGGAACAGAAGGTGATGTCTGGGGATGATGGGAGGAAGAGGGCTTGGTGTGGAATATGGGTACGAAGATTGGGATGATTGAGTATGAAAAGATGATCTGTCTGAGTTTGCAGTGCTAGCCCTCTGTCTGTGTCAGAGTTGCTGACATACCAGGCTTATGCCTTGGTGTTGAAATCACCACCCAGGATGATGTTGGGCATGTTAGTGACGTGTATTTGTGGAGAGTAATTGTGTGGTTCTGCGGGGGATGACTGGGGGGGAATGTATATGTTGGCGAATGCTGTTTGTGATTTGTTACCAGTGCTTATTTTAATTGATTGTATTTCTGTCGCAGTGTCATGTGGGGGGAGAAGTGACTTTGTGTGTGCACTAGTATCTGAAAAGTTGATGGATTTGTGTACCAGGGTGATGAGTCCACCGCCACCACCGTCGGCCCGGTCCTGTTTGATGGTGATGAAATTATGAAATGTAGGTGTTTTTTGTGTTGTGCATAGTTTTGTTTCTTGTAAGATGGCAATATGTATGTTGTGTTGTTTGATGAATTGTGTGAGTTCTTGTTTTTTTGTGTTTATGCCTTCTATGTTTAGTTGGAGAATGTTTATGTTATGTGTGCAGTGTGTGTTGGGTGCTGCAGCATGGAGGGGAGGTGGTGGTGAGGGTGGAGAGGAAGAGGTAGGAGAAGGTTGTGGTGGAGGTAAGGGTTGGGGTGTATTAGTTCGGGGTGGGATAGGAGGGGTTAGGGGATTGGATGGTGTGGGAAGGATTGGTGGGTTAGGTTGAGGGGGTTAGTGGATGGCGGGAAGGAACATAAGGAGTAGGTCCAAGTGTTTAAGTAGTCTTTTCTGGATACAAGTGTTGTGCAATGTAATGGGTCCAGTTCTTGCAGGAATTGCGCTGAACTGAACCCTTTGTCTGTCGGCTCGACGTAATAGGTTTTGAGCATGTTGGATATGTGTATTTGTTGGTGGGTCCAGGATTGCTCTCAATATCCCCAGCAAGAAGTCGTTGAGAAATAACCGCCGGGGAATCATTTCTCGGTGTAGAAAAAACGGCGTTGTTGTGTGTGATGTGTGGAGAGATGTGGTACTTGCCCGGAAGACCGAAGCCACTCCCAGGTTCTCAGGCCCCGTGAGGGGGGGGGGTGCAGTGCTTTGGCCCCCATGCTGTCCTCCTCTTCTCCTCGACAGCCTCTGGGGGGTAGACAGCCTCTGGGGGGTAGACCCACGGCGAAGACGTCACCGTTCCAGGTCTTAAGAGGGGTGTTGAAGGTGTTGCCGCAGTGGTAGGAGGAGCAGCGCCTCGCCAAAAACCCACTCGTGTTGGGTGATGCCATCGTCACATGGGCAGGTATTCGTCCCCCACTGGATGATTTTTACGTGGGTGGGCCAATCCTCAACCTGTGTTTCATGAATCCTCATTCGGATTTGGTTTAGGAGGGTCCTATGACTCCTTTGGCACACTCCATTTCCCTGGGGCCAGTAGGGAGAGGAGTGGGAGATGTTGTACCCGAATATGGTGGATAATTCTTCACACACACACACACCCAGTAAATTCTGGGCTTTTTTTTTTTTTTTTAATGCAAGGAAGAAGGAACCAAAGGCCATGGGCCCACATACTGTTCCTTCCAAGAAAAAAAAAAAAATTGAAAGAGAGCTAAATTCAAGATCCACTCATTTCGAGATGCATGGACACACTGCGTTTGAAAGACTGGAGATCATAGGAAGTAGGGAATACAGACAGAGGAAGACACTTCCAGAAGTGACCAGTTGCTTAAATGAAGGACTGGGAGTAACGGTTAACTCCTGCATTAGAGAGTTGGACAGAAAAGGGATGAGAGTTTGTTGCTAGACGGGTACTATATGCCCATCGTAGAGGTGGACGGATGCAAGCAGACAGTTCAGAGGAACAGTAACCGTTGAAGTAACGATAGAAGAAAGATAAAGATGCAACAGTGCGGCAAAGAGACAGAGGTTGAAGGGAATCAGTAAGAGGAAGAGAGTTAATGAGATGAAAAGCCTTTGACTCCACCCTATTGAGAAGAACTGCATGTGGGGAGCCTCCCCACACATAAGAGTTGTACTCCATACAGGGGAGAATAAAACCCGTGTACCAGGTCAACAACTGTGCAGGGGTAAAGAAAGTTCGGAAACGGATTAGCACACCTAATCTCTTGGAAGCAGATTTCACAAGTGATGTGATATGTTCTTTCGAAGACAAATCAAGAGAGAATTAAGCCCCAAGCATGTTCAAGGATGATGCAGGACTGAGCTGGACTTTATTAAACATTAGTGGGTAATCCTGAGGAAGATTTTGTCGGGTTGATAAGTGTAAGAACTGAGTCTTTGATGCAGTAAAAATAACAAGATTATTTTTACCCCAATCAGAGATACGAGCCAAGTCAGACATTAGGTGTGTGCCATAGCCTCATTGTTTGTTAAAGTAATTGCTGAGATGGATGTTGCAGAAACCGAATGGAAAGGTGAAGGTTGGAATCATCAGCATACGAGTGGACAGGGTTAGATGTACAGCTTAGAAGGTCATTGATGAATAAAAGGAAGAGAGTTAGTGATAGGACAGAGCCCTGTTGAACACCACTGTTGATAGGTCTAGGAGAAGAATGATGGCCGTCTACAACAGCAACTATAGAACGACCAGAAAGGAAGATAGAGATGAAGGCACAGATAGAAGGATAGAAACCGTAGGAGGGCAGTTTGGAAATTAAATATTTATACCAGACTCGATCAAAAGCCTTTGAGATGTCAAGTGCAATAGCAAAGCTTTCACCAAAGTCCCAAAAGGAGGATGACCAGGAGTCTGAAAGGTAGGTGAGAAGATCACCAGTGGAGTGTCCCTGACGGAACCCATACTGACGATCAGAAAGAAGGTTGTGACAGGAAAGATGTTTTAAGATTTTTCTGTTAAGAATTGACTCGAAAACTTTTGAGACACAGGATGTTAAAGCAATTGGATGATAGTTAGAGGGTTGAGAATGGTCACCCTTCTTTGGGACTGGGTGAATGAGAGCAAACTTCCAGCAAGAAGGAAAGGTACAAGTTGATAGACAAGGGCAAAAGAGTTTACCTAGGCAGGGTGTAAGCACAGAAGCACAGATTTTGAGGACAACAGGAGGGACTCCATCTGGCCCATATGCCTTGTTAGTATTGAGGCCAGTGATGGCAGAAAATACATCAGCTGAAGAAATTTTAATGTCAGTCATGAGGAAGTCAAAGGGGGGAAGTGAAGGATGAACAGCACCGGAATCGTCTAAGGTGGAACTGGAAGAGAAAGTCTGAGTGAAGAGATCTGCTTTATCAGTAGAAGTAATAGCTACAGAGCTATCAGAGTAGAAAAGAGGAGGGAAGGATGATGAGGCAGAGTTGTTAGAAAGCTTTTTGGCAAGGTGCCAGAAGGAGCGAGAAGAATTCGAGTTGGAGAGGTGAGAACATTTAGCATGGATGAAATTATTTTTAGCAAAGCGAAGAACAGATTTAGCACGATTCCGGGCAGAAATATAAAATAGATGTGATTCAGGGGTAAGGTGGCTCCAGTACCTTTTATAGGCCCTCTCCTTGTTGCGGTCAGCATTAAAACAAGCGTGATTAAACCAAGGCTTTCTTGCATTAGTCAGAGGATATGAGAAAGGAATGTATGCTTCCTTGCCCGAGAGAATAACCTCCGTAATGCACAAGGCAACTCAGTACCCGTCTAGCAACAAACTCTCATCCCTTTTCTGTCCAACTCTCTAATGCAAGAGTTAACCGTTACTCCCAGTCCTTCATTTATGCAACTGGTCAACTCTGGAACTGTCTTCCTCTGTCTGTATTTCCTACTTCCTATGATCTCCAGTCTTTCAAACGCAGTGTGTCCAGGCATCTTGAATTGAACGGATCTTGAATTTGGCTCTCTTTTGTATTGCTTCTGCTTTTTCTTGGAAGGAACAGTATGCAGGCCTGTGGCCTTTGGTTCCTTCTTCCTTGCATAAAAAAAAAAAAAAAAAATGGCTCCCGGCCATGGAAACAATAATCATTCCAAGGAAAGTCGAAGAAGTACTGCCTGAGGGCCTCCCGATCCGCAGCTCCAAAGTGCCACAGACGACGTTTCTGGGAGGATGGCTTGAGGAATGCCGAAATATAGGTAAACATGGAGAAACGAGTGTGTCTGCTATGGTGACTGCGTTGTGTTCGCTGGCAGGGCATGCAATAAGGAATTTGGAATACATGTCGACAAAAGTAACGATGTATTTGTAGCAGGATTTGGGTGATAGGGGACCAATGACGTCAACGGATAGTAATTGCCAAGGCTTGTGGGAAGTTATCTTTCTTGATGGGCCAGCGGTGCAAGTAATATCTTTCCCCAGGCTGCACGCCCAGCAGGCTGTGACTTGTTTGGCGAAGGCGGTAGCGTTGGGAGCCCAGTAAATGTCTGAGAATACCTGTGTGAGTTTCTTGATGCCCAGGTGGATCCCATTATCAGAGTGCAGGTGGGTGAGGGCGTCCAGGGCTGAGTCGGGACCCAGTACATCGTGGCCGGAAGGGGTGAACAATTGGTCCCCTTGGTGATGTAACTTGGCGAAGAGATGTTGGGAAATCCAAGCGGGGCAATCTTTTGCTGGCCAGTGTTGGATTAGGTCGGGCTGGTGGCGAAGCGATTGAATTGGGAGGCGGGATAGGGCATCCGCGTTAGTGTGCAATTTTCCTGGGTGACAGGCGGTCTCGTAGTTAAATTCCTCTAAGGTCTCCCGCCACCGGATGAGCTGGGGATTTTGGGTGGTGGATTGCCGGAGCAGTTGGAGGGACTGGTGGTCAGTTATTATGGTGACCCGTGTGCCTGAGAGGTAAGCCTTGAAGTGTTCTAGTGCCCAGATGATTCTGAGGCATTCCCTCTTGGTGGCCACGTAGTTACGTTCCGCCAGGCTGAGGGTGCGGCTGGCACAAGCTATGATGTGTTCGCGCCCCTTCTGGACTTATGCAAGGGCAGCGCCGATAGCCACTAGGGAGATGTCAGTATAGAGCAGGAATGGTAAGTTGTAATTGAGGAAGGTGACTATTGGGGACAAGATGAGTTTGTCCTTAAGGTCTCGAAGGCTGCTACTTGTTCGTCATTCCATACGAAAGGTTCGCCCTTTTTGATAAGATCGTGGAGGGATTTGACGATGTTCACAAATCCTTTCATGAAGCGCCGGTATTAGGAGGTAAGCCCCAGGAAGGTGCGGGCCTGGTGAACGTCTCAGGTCTGCGATGGCTCGCAGTTTGTCAGGGTCGGGTGAGATGCCTTCTCCGGAAATAACATGTCCTAGGAAGGCCAGGGTCGGGTGAGATGCCTTCTCCGGAAATAACATGTCCTAGGAAGGCCATAGATCTTGCAGCTATGACACATTTGGAGGGTTCGAGTTTTAACCCTGCCTGGCGTATGCGGTCGAAAACTTGTTTGAGGTGGTGATCAGCCCAAGTCCGGCTGAACACGATGACATCGTCTAGGTAGGCCAGGCAGACTTCCCAGGCGAGAATGCTGAGGATGGATTCCATCAGGCGGAAGAAGGTGGCAGGGGCATTGCATAGTCCGAACGGAAGGGCACTGAATTGGTAATGTTTGCCAATACTGGTGGAGAATGCAGTTTTACCTTGGTCTTTTGGGTGCATGGGAACCTGCCAATAGGCAGATTGGAGGTCTAAGGTGGAAAACCAGGTGGATCCGTGGAGCGAGTCGAGAGAGTCGTCAATCCTGGGGAGGGGGGTGGCATCTTTGGTGGTCACGTTGTTAAGGCGGCGGTAATCGATGCAGAATCTGAGTGTGCCGTCCTTTTCCTTCACCAACACAACGGGTGAAGACCACGCGCTGGTGAAGGGTGAGTTAATGCTGACATCAAGCATGTCCTGGACCTGCCGGTCTTCCTCTGCGCATTGGTGGGGATTTTTCCAGTGAGATGGTTGGCGGATGGTGAGCCCGGTGGTATGGATCTCTTGGGTGAGGTAGGTAGTGTGGCCTATATCTGTAGGTCCCGCCGCAAATAAGTCTTGGAAGTCCAGGAGGAGTTGGTGGAGAGTCTCGGCTTGGTGTGGGAAGAGGTGATTGGGCGGGGGGGGGAGGGAGGGAGGAGGGGTGGAGGGGGGTGCGGCACAAGGCTCGGCTTCTTCTAGGTTGCCGACGATTAACCCTTTCGGTAGAATAAGTGGGGTGGTGGCTAGATTGGCGACTTTCACGGCCCCGAGGTGAGGCGGGAGGAAGGTGGGTGACATCTGGCAGGAGGAGAGGGACCCAGCTGACAGGTTCGGGAAGAAGAGGGTGGAAGTCCCGGAGGGTTTGTTGAGAGGAAGCCAAGCCTCGTGCTGGGAAGGGACGGTGAGGGTGGAGGCGACAGTAGCGGGGAAGGTAGGGTAGGCCGGGGGAAGGGGTGCAGGGCTTTGGGGCAAAGGTGGGGTGGGGGAGAGGGGGGGGGTCTTGCACATGCAGAAAGGTTAAGGAGGGCCTGGACGCTGTCGAAATTGAAGACGCCTCCCATAACAGTCAATGCTCGTATGGAGCTTCTGGAGGAGGTCCAGGCCCCGATAACCGTCGCAGCCACGGCACGAGGAGTCAAATATGATGGATCGGTGTTGGGCCGATACTTGTTGGTGGGTGTCAGTTTTAAAGGCCCTTGTTTCCCCACGGATAGGTAAGGGGCCTTCCCCCGCATCTACGAGGTGGGCTGAAGTGGGGAGAAGGGGGCCAAAGGCTGACTTCTAGCGAGAGTAAAAGTGATCAGGTGAATCCCGTGTCCACAAGTAGTCTAGCTTTGACCCCGTTCAGCCTCATTTTATCTTAGATTGGGAGGCGGTACTTCTGTGAGGTGGCCCCCGCCACTGTAGGGGGGTGCAAGGGCGGGTCTAAAAATCCAGTGCCATATCGAATGCCTCCTCGGAGAGTTCACTGTCTTCCTCTGGGTCAGGGTCGAGGTTGTCGGTGAGGGGAGGGGAGGGGCTGGTGGCCCCTATGTCAACGGCGGATACGTGGCGGCGTCCTTGTAGATTAGCCTTCCTTCGCGACACTTTTAATTGTTTGCAAATATCATGTAAGGGACAGTGGTTACTACACGCGGAGAACTCCCACGGGTTGATGGTGATCAGGTTGGTGTTTTCCTTGTGTGTGTGGGTGTGTGGGGGGGTGCTTCTTTGTGGGATGGGCCCTGGGGATGGTGGGAGTGGGTGCAGAGATGGTTCGAGGTGAGGATGGCTGTTGTTTAAGGGGAGGCGGGGATGGTCTGGTGGGGAATTTACTCACGACCCCGATGTGTTGTGTTGTGGTGCATGCTGCGAGGATGCGTCGGATTAAATGGATGTCTCAGTCCAGGGGTTGTGTATGGTAAAGTATTCTTTTATCATGCCCAGAAGCATCCTCAAGAAGGTGTTGAATAGATGCTGGTCCCGAGTTTCTGCATCGGCATCCGGGTACGCGGCAGTGATGAGTCACCTTGCCTGGATCATTGTATTGTCCAGGCTTCTGTCATATGTCAGGGAGTTCAGTTACGATGTGGCTATAACTGCTCCTGGTGAGGAGGTGATGGCCTCCGTTACAATTTTCATGAATCTAAGCCATGTGAGGACGGGGACGATTTTAGGTGCAATATTTGCTACCGCTTTTCCCAGGAGCGGTAGAGTGACCGCTATTTTTTGTTTGTCATTGTCAAAGCCAATGTCTGGTAAAGACTTGACCATTTCCAAGTACGTGGTAATGTCACATTGCTCTGGGTCGAACTTTGGTAGTGGAACGTGGGGTCTGGTTGCCATTTTGAAAAATTCCTTGTCCTCCTTTACCTACCGACTGGATCGAGAACCACTGCTAGCCACCAGTGTTATGCTACGATTTTGAGGTTCAACTACTTGTCCCTCAGATACGTATGCAAGTGGTAGAGTTCAACTTGCCACGTCTCTGAGGGCCGACTTCTCGTTCCTCTACACAGGCTTACAGTGGGGTTCTTAATCAAGACCGGGTCAGCATGCCAGAGAGAGGACAGGACACAAAAACACGGCAGTAACCAAACATATAAACGTATATTCCAAAGTTACAATCCCAGATAAAAATATTACATTGAACCATTACAAGGGAAATAGGTCAGGTGATCACTGGCCATAGACAAGTTTACACAAAATCTAGATGTCTCTCTACCTGCCGTAGGAGAGTATGGTAGTATAGACACAGTATTCAGGGCACCAATATGACACTGGGATATATGACAAGTATGAATATGATGGCCTTTACACACAACAGTATTATAGTACTGGATGGCACTGTGACAGCACAACACAATGAACTATTTATTATTCTCGTCACTTGTAGGGAAGCGCGCGTGCAAGGGGATGGGATCTCGGTGTCACAAGGGGGGGGGGTAGGATTTACTCCTTCACTACTAGGGAATCTACTATGACTGGAATATACACATAGGAGGGCATATAGGCTGATGTTCTAGCCGCACTTCTAGACTGTCTTACTTGAGTGGATCGTCACTGGGGAGGGAAGATATTAAGTAAAGACTATTCAAGGGGCAACACTGTTACTACCAATGACTTACACAAGTCCTGGTATACACACACACTGTGGCTCGTCCAGTTCTACACACTGCGGAATACCATAACGTCACTTTGGCCAGTTCCCTTAGGTGTAGATCACTTCCGCGTCACAGGTATGGTCTCGTGAATTTACTCTAGTCTGTATTTAGTCCACCACACTTAGCACTTTCACTGTCACTGAGTGGAGGGTGTTTTCATCGTTTCCGGGTCTCTCTGGCTGGTGGTGTAATGGGAGGCTCACCCTTCCTGAAGCTCCGACAGGGAGTGTGGGGCTCAGGACTGGAGCCAAAGAGAGAGAGCAGGGGGGCCTGGAACCGGCTCCAGGGAGTGCTGGGTGGTGTCCTTGCTACAGGCAGGTCTCGCCCTGGAGTCCTGGGTAGGCCAGAGTGTGTCTGAGGGCCAGGTTCCTTCGAACCTGGGGTCGCTGCCTGGGGAGGACTGCGGCAACTGCTGGTGGGAGGAGTCGCCAACAGGGTCACTTCTTGGCAATCTTGGTCTGAGGGAGTTTTCGCCTGGACACGATGGTGGTGACCCTTCTGCTGGGACCTCTGTCGTGAGGGCTACACTGGAGGGGCGGGCTGGAGGGAGCCAAGGCCCTGGATGGGCCTTGCCAATGCTCCTCCCGTAGGGGGTCACCCCCCGACTCACCTCCTGTGGGAGAGGGAGCATGTCCAGCCCAGCTGCAGGAAAGAGGGTGGGCCAGGCAAGGGACCTCCTCTACAGGAGACGCCCTAAAGACGGAGGGTGAGGAGCGGATGATGGCCTACTCAGCCTGCCCCGTGCGGACAATGGCCTGCACAGAGGTTCCTCTGCCCCGGCGGGCTGCAGGGAAAACACGAGTCGGGGCTCGCTGTACCCTGCCTCCTGAGGGGGGAAAGAGGGCCTCCTGTAGGCAAGGAGCGGACGATGACCTGCTCTGCCTCACGTCCGACACGGACGATGGCCTGTGCTGTAGTCCTACAGCAGTAGAGGGGCGGATGATGGCCTGCCCTGCCTCATACCCAACACGGACGATGGCCTGTGTCACGTTGCTGCTCCTGGGGGAGACTGCAGGAGAGGAGCGGACGATGGCCTGCTCTGCCTCAACCCGACATGGATGATGGCCTTGTTCGTGGCCCTGCAGGGGGGTGGTAACTGAGGAGTGGACGATGGCCTGCTCTGCCTTAGACCTGGTATGGACGATGGCCTGTACCATGGCGTTGCTCGGAGCTGGGGAATCAACTCTGCCCCTAACTTGACAAGGATGACTTTCGCCAATGTCTAGGTGGCTTTTCCTGCTCACCTGGTTCAGCGTCAGTTGGAAGCGAGAGGGGCACCAGGGACTAGGACAGGTGAGCACGTTCTGCCCGGAACCGATCGGTGTTGGCCACGCACCCCCGATGGTCCTTCGTAGGATGGGGGTGTCGCTGTTGTCTGCGGCCGTGGAACACCCTGCCGTGATTTCTACTTCACGCATTTCAATTATTATTAGGTAATTTTGGCACTCCAATTAGATTGAGCCTGTGAAGGTTTATATCCAGGGGATGATTGGGGTTTACTGCTTGGGTAATGCCACTCAGGGATGAGCGAAGCTGGTCACTCTCATCTTAAATGTTGGGACCAACTTGCCTAGCCCCGGGGCTCCTACATTCCTCATGGGGCAACTAAATTGATTTTCATTCAAAACAGCAATATTTTTTAGGACCAGAACTACCATTTTAAACAAGGAATTATAGTACCAATATATTACAGTATGTCTCACATAAACCACAAACATCTCATCATGTTGCTGTGGCCCTAGGTTCACCTTGACATGAACCCAGTGGATTGCAAACAAAAGCTGCTCTTCTCCTGCAGTCCACCATACTTCCTTCGGGGGACAGCAAGGAGGGAAGAGATGTTTGCATAACTAGGAAACTTTGCTACATGGTAACAATGGTGCAGTCATGTAAAGGTGTCCCTTCCAGCACTTGCTTGTCCTTAACTAAATCATATAGACTGTCCCACCTCACACACAAACATGTCACCATATATACATCTCACCAAATACCTTTATATATGTCAGTCAGCTTCTGCTGTGCCTGCAGCTCCTGGCGGAAGCTCTCCTCCAGTTTTACCTCATTCTCCCAGGGCCAGGCAAGGGACCTCCTCTACAGGAGACGCCCTAAAGACGGAGGGTGAGGAGCGGATGATGGCCTACTCAGCCTGCCCCGTGCGGACAATGGCCTGCACAGAGGTTCCTCTGCCCCGGCGGGCTGCAGGGAAAACACGAGTCGGGGCTCGCTGTACCCTGCCTC
>JAGKTI010030301.1:0-12427 GCA_018397915.1 Birgus latro
TGTGTGTGTGTGTGTGTGTGTGTGTGTGTGTGTGAGAGAGAGAGAGATGGGAGAGGGGGGTAGGGGGGCAGTTTGGCTTTCTTGTTTCCCCCATCCTCTCCCACCCCTGCTTGTCAGCTTCCCCTTCCTCCACTCTCCCCCGTCCCTGCTTGTCTACCTCCTTGTCCCCCTACCCCAACCTGTCTCCCTCCCTGCCCTCCCCCACCCTTGTCCCTGTCCCCCCCTTCCTCCCCCACCCCAGCTTGTCCCCCTCCCTATCCCTCCCTCCCTCTCCCATCCCTGCTTGTCTTCCTCCCCCTCCCCCTCTCCCTCCCCCACCCCCACTTAGAACACTGCCTGCCTATCTGTCAGTTGCCCAGAAGCATCTCAACACTGCACCTCACACCACCTTACCTTCCTGCATGTCATGCTTGATGTCTCATATTTTAGCAATAGTATTGCTTATGATGAAAATAGCATTACCTATGGTGTTTCTGCCTCAGTCTCTATAAGGCACATGAGAGTTTGGGTCTGGATCTGGAACACATCTGTGGCTCTTCTTCAGTATGTTATGGGGAAAAATGCTTCAATATCTATCTGACTACTCGCTGTCCACTCCCACCGGTACACAACACCATCGGATATCAGGGTAGGCCTGTATACAAATATTTTTTAACCTAATAACCCTAGACTCCAGCACTTATGGAATGTATAAACCATAATATTATACCAGTATACCAGTGTGGTTAGAATGAAGCTCAACAACAATACTTAGCATACCTCTGTCAAGGAGCTGTGGCAGACTGTTAGGAACCTGGATGTCAGATGGTACACACACACACACACACACACACACACACACACACACACACACACACACACTTTGGTAAAAGTGTGTATCTGGTTATCAAGATGAAGGTGATGGAAGTACGGGAAGGAGAGAGATGAAAAACAGAGAAAATACATACAATTATGGAAAGGCAGACTTTGCTTCCCTGTGGAACTTTTTCAAAAGTGTAGACTGGAGAAATATGAATATGATTACAAATGTTGATGAGAAATATGAGTTTCTGACAGATGTACGTAAAACAAGAGTTAGTAAATATGTCCCAAAATTCTCCATACAAATGATATGGAAGAAAGAATGGTTTAACAATGGGTGCAGAATGGCAACTGAGGCAAGAAACAGAGCATGGAATAAAGTGAGAAGAAGCTATAGTGAAAGGGCTTGGAAGGAATCCATCTATCTATCTATTGCCAGATGCCTCAATCCCATAAGGGGTGGCCACAAATGAATCACCTCCATGTCACCCCGTCCAATGCCATATCACTGCCCTGCTCTCACACACCCCTCTCTCACAGACCTCTCCACTCCATCCCTCCATTTCATCCTAGGTCTCCCCCTCCTTCACCTCACTCACATACACTCTCCTTGTTAGACTCTCGCTCTTCATCCTCTTCACATGGCAAAACCACCTCGATGTCTTTCTCCTAACACTTTCTATCACATCCAAATCCACACCACAATGCTCCTTCACTTCCTCAATTGTCTGTCACTTGATGCAACTGCACATGCTCCTCTCAACTAACTCATTTTAACTGTAGTCACTCTTGACTTGTGTCCATCCAACAAGGTCCAAGCTTCACTTCCATATGTTAGGGCTGGTATCACAATACTGTCATGCAATAACTTTTTTACTTCCATGCTCACTTCCCTGTTCCTTATCACTGCTTTCAAAGAACTAACAACCTTTCTTCCCTGTTGTACCCTATCAAGCACTTCACCCTCTTAATTTCCATCCTTACTCATCACAATACCCAAGCACTTTAAAGGACTAACATTTTCCATTCCCTCCTAATCCAGCCTCACTGTACATTCAGTGGATTAAATTCTCTTGAAGACCATAACTTAAGTCCTGCCTAAATTCATCTTTAGACTGAGTTTCTCACACACTCTCCCAAACTCATTCACCAAGCCTTGCAGTTCCCTTTCGTCATCACTTAACAATACAGTATCATTTGCAAACAAATGTACAGGGAGTTTCCAAACACTGCCCTCTCTCATTAGGGTCACTCCAACATCCACTGCCCTACTGTGTACCTCTTTTATAACCCCATTCATATACAGTTTGAACCACCATGGGGACATGACACATCCTTGTTTCAACCCAACATTCAGACTGAATCATTCACTCAGTTCACTATCCACATGCACTGCAGCATTAGCATCCTCATACATACCCTTCACAGCTTTCAAAAACTTCCCATTTACTCCATATACTCTTAATACTTTCCACATTCCTTGTCAATCCACCCCATCAATGCTTTCTCCAAATCCTTGAAGACCGCATACAACTTCTTTCCCTTCTCTAGAAACTTTTCCACTAAAGACCTAAGAATGAATGTCTGATCTACACAACCTCTTCCATTCCCAAAACTTTCCAGTTCTTCACCTAATTCCTCTCTTATTTCCCTAACTTTGTCAATAAGTATCATACAACATACTTTTCCTATTACACTATGAAGACAAATGCCCCTATGATTACCACAAACTTCTTTTCCCCCTTTTCCTTAGTATAAGGGAATAACTATACTTTATTTCCATTCCTCTGGACCTCTCTCTACCTTCTTCCCAGGCCAATCTGCACATCTTCCATATCCATTCTACTACTATCTCTCCCCTATGCTTCTCTGCTTCACCACACACTCCAATTCCTGGGGTATTCCCCATTTTGACTTTCTTCATTGTTTCCACTACTTCCATTCTACTGATTTTTTCCTCTCTTCTCACCCCCTCCTTCTCCCAGCCATTCCCCAGCCACTTATACTTGGATTACTTTCAATCTCTATGTTCAGCAATTCCTTAAAGGGTTCTTTCCATCTGCTCACTTTTTCTCCCTTCTCTGCTAGCAATGTACCATTTTTATCTTTCACAGTACACATGCTAAAAATGTCATGCTTTTCTAAATATCAAGACACTCTCCAGTCAAGTATATCTTATTTACTTAGAAAAGATTAGCATTGATGGTTCTGTGGTTAAAGTGAGCAACAATTTTAGGTCACAGTGCCCTACACAATGCTAACTATTCATTTTGAAATAATGCTCAATCTTTGCATCATTTATGCACACAAATGCCAGTAGCTTACACACAATTGCCCATACATATACATCATCAGAAGGCATTCACATTCCCTGATTTAGTCTTTCCTTTGTGTACAGTATTTGGTGTGTGTGTGTGTGTGTGTGTGTGTATTTACCTATTTGTATTTACCTATTTGTAGTATACAGGAATTGAGCTAAGCTCGTGTTGTCCCGTCTCCATATCTACATTCATCTAATCTAGTTTTAAATACATGAATGTTTTTCGCCTGCACCACCTCTTCGTCTAAGTCATTCCAAATACTTATGCTTCTATTCGGGAAACTGAACTTTTTGAGATCATTAAGACATCTACTTTTCCTCAACTTGAAGCCATGACCTCTTGTTCTTCCATCATCCAACACAAAAAGATCCTCTCTATCCACCCTTTCCAATTCTCTTACATTTCTAAATATCGTGATCAAGTCACCTCTTTCCCTTCTCTCGTGCAATGTTGGTAACTTCAGTTTTTCCAATCTCTCCTCGTAGGTGAGTTCCCTTAAACACGGTATCATCTTCGTTGCCATCCGTTGGACCCTTTCTAGTTTATCAATATGCTTCTTCAAATGAGGTGACCATACCACCGTCGCATACTCTAGTCTTGGTCTTATCATGGTCACTATCAACTCCCTCAACATATCTTCATCCATATAATTAAAAGTCACTCTCATGTTGGTCAGTAATCCATAAGTTCCCCCAATAATTTTATTTATATGCTTTTCTAGTGACAAGTCATCCCGAATAATCACTCCCAAATCTTTCTCATCCTTTCTTTTACTAATCATCTCATTGCCCATTTTATATGTCCAGTGTGGTCTTCTTTCACTTATACCCATTTCTAATACATGACACTTCTTGGCATTAAAGTCCATTTTCCAAGTCTGGCTCCAGCTGTGTATTTTGTCCAAGTCCTCTTGCAGTTCTTTACAACTATCAATACATTTAATATGTTTCATAATTTTAGCATCATCTGCAAACATACTCATGTAACTATTCAAACCCTCTGGCAAATCATTTACATATATCAGAAACATTACTGGGGCCAAGACAGAGCCCTGGGGTACTCCACTAGTCACATTTCTCCATTGTGATACCTTGTCTCTTATTACTGTTCTCATCTGCCTTCCTATCAAATAATCTCCCATCCACTTTAATAGTTTCCCATGCACCCCTCCAAATGTCCTCAACTTCCACAGTAGTCTCTTATAGGGTACCCTGTCAAATGCTTTCTTAAGATCCAGATAGACACAGTCTGCCCATCCCTCTCTCTCCTGTATGACATCTGTTACCCTACTGTAGAAACTTAGTAGGTTAGTAATACATGATCTTCCTTCCCTAAAACCAAACTGTCTTGGTGTTATCACTTCATTTTCTTCTAAATACTTTATCCATCTTTTTCTAATAACTTTCTCACAGATTTTACAAACAATACTAGTAAGTGACACAGGTCTATAATTAAGTGGATCCTCCCTATCTCCTCCCTTAAAGATTGGCACAATACTTGCTCTTTTCCAATCTTTAGGTAACTGTCCCTTTTCAAGCGAGGTTTTGATAATGACATAAACTGGCCACACTAACTGGTCGGCACATTCCTTCAGGATCCATCCAGCCACACCATCTGGTCCCATTGCTTTTCTCACATCCAAATCCTTCATCAGCTGTAGCACCTCATCCATGTCAACTGTAATTTTGGTCATTCTCGTCACCCTGGGTTCCATTTCAGGCTCCCTAAATTCGTCTTCCAATACATAAACTGACTGTAGCTTGTTGTTCATTATTTCACACAAGTCTTCCTCTCTTTCGTATGTTTCATCTCCATCCCTCAGTCGTATTATACTGTCCTTAACTTTCATTTTGCCATTTACAAACCTATAAAATAGTTTTGGCTCTTTTTTACAGTTAGATACAATATCTTTTTCGTATTTCCTTTCCTCTTCTCTCCGTATCCTTACATATTCATTTCTAACCTGCTTGTACTCCTCCCAGGCCCTTTCACTATACCTTCTTCTCACTTTCTTCCATGCTTTTTTTCTTGCCTCTTGTGCCATCCTACATCTGTTGTTAAACCATTCTTTCTTCCTTTCCATAGCTGCAGAAAATTTTGGGACATACTTAGTAACTCCTGTTTTATATACTTCTATCAAAAACTCATATTTCTCATCAACATTTGTGATCATATTCATTTTACTCCATTCTACATTTTGGAAAAAGTTTCTCAGGGAAGCAAAGTCTGCCTTCCCATAATTGTATCTATTTTCTCTGTGTTTTTCATCTCTTTCTCCTTCCCTCACTCCTACCACATCCATCTCAATTACCAGATGATCACTTTTACCAAAGGGGCAATGGTAGGTTATGTTCCTCACATCATTTCGGTCCTTTGTGAATAATAGGTCAAGCCTGGATGGTTCATCAACACCCCTAATCCTTGTGTTTTCTTTGATCAACTGGGTTAACATGTTTTCCATCATCAATTCCATTAATTTATTTCCCCATGATTCTTCATTGTTCCCAGCATCCATACTTTCCCAATCAACTTCTCTACAGTTAAAATCTCCCATTAATATTATTCTATTTCTTCGTTCAATTAACATTTCTAGCCTAATAATGGATTCACTTATTAACTGTTCGTAATCTTCCTTTGTCCATGCCCTAGTTTTGGGGGGCATATAAAAAACTATTACATCCGTTTTTTCTCCATAATTGTCCTCTATTTCAACTCCCAAAAGTTCAGCCTTAGTATTTTCAATTTCTATATTCTTTACTCTTAGGTCATTATGGGTTAATATCACTATTCCTCCCCCAAATTTGCCTTCTCTCTCCTTCCTCCAAATCTTATAATTAGTCCAGCCAAATAATTTTATATCGACATCTCGGGGCAATTTAGTCTCTACTAGGCAAACAATTTCAGGTTTATTTTCATTTAAGTAGTCTCCAATTTCCCCTTTCTTAGATATTAATCCATCTACGTTACTATACATGATGCTCAGATTTGCTGCACTGTTGTTATCTTTACTCGTTCTTCTCTTTTTCATATTCATATCCATCCCCTTTGTTTCCTTCACGTCTAGTTCTTCACATACCACTTCCTTGCCTTCATATCCATCACTCTCCAAAAAAAAGTTTTACGTTCTTCCTCTGTCCTCCTGTCATTTTTTTCCTTCACTTGGTCCTTCAAAGATTTTAAGACTTCTCTTTCTTCTTCATTCAAGTCTTTTCTTACTATAATATTTTCCATTCCTGCCTCTTTACTTAGTTTCCAGGTCACCTTAAGTATGTCATTTACAACACTTTCTGAAGACATCTTAACTCTCATTGGTCTTGCTTCCCCTTTCTTATATGGCCCTATCCTCCTTACTTCCTCAATTTCTTTTTCCCACTTGTTTCCTTCGGGATCGATCTTGTCCAATATTTGCCTCACCTGATTTGAGTCTCTCTCGAGTCTCACAGACCTAACTTTTTCTTCTTCTTCCCTGTTTCCAAATATTATCACACATCTGTTCCTTTCTACTGTTTCTCTCACTATTTTCTCTTTTTTCTTCAATATTTTCACTACATTTTCTTCCATTTTTTTCTTGTTCATTTCCCTTTCTTCCTGAATAATTTCCCTTAAACTGACTACTTCTTTCTGTTCTTCTTCCACATGTGCCCATTTTGCCTTTTGCTCTTCTAACACACTACTTACCTTCTCTGTTTGGTTACTGCTTTCTTCTAGTTTTCTCCGTAATTCAATATTTTCTCGTTTTAAATTCTGGATCTCCTGGTTCGCTGTCTCATTGGCCTGTATCAAACTCTGTATAGTATTTTCGGTCTTTTCAGGCATGTCTCTTGATACTAGATCCTCCACTTTCTTTTCTAGACCACTAATTCTCATAATCAATGTTTTAACCAGGTCCATTACATTTGTTTCACTGTCAAATCCTGGGAATTCCGGTTCTCGAGTGTTTACCTGGTCGGCCATCTTTAAGGTCGGTTACAGTACTAAACTGAACAGCTGTTCCCAAAATTCCTATAAAAACATTCATGTATACTTAATGACAACTGTTCTTTACATTTTTGATAGACTATAATAACTTGCAATACTTAAAATTATTAACAAGACTGGAGACAGGACAATTCCTGAAAACTACTTAGGGTTTGTTGAGGCGGTTTGAAACACGTCTTCTCGCTGAGGCTGCCACTCTGTGTGTGTGTGTGTATATATACTTGGATGGGGTTATAAAGGTGCAAGGTAGGACAGTGGATGTGGGAGTGGCTCTAATGAATGAAGGTGAAATGTGGCAGATTCCAGTGTTGGTGTTTGCTGATGATACAGTATTGTTGAGTGAAGATGAATGGGAGTTGCAAGGTTTGGTGAATGAATCTGGGACAGTGTGTAAGATGAGGAATCTGAAAGTCAGTGTAAACAAGAGTAAAGTTATGGTGTTTGAGAGGAATGAAGTCACAGAATGCACAGTGAGGTTGCATGGTGAAAATATGCAGAATGTGAGTGCATTCAAGTACTTGGGTAGTGTAATGAGTAAGCATGGAAGTTCTGGGGATGAAATACTTGAAAGGGTACAGCAGGGAAAGAAGGTTGTCGGTTCACTGAAAGCGGTGATGAGAAATTGGGAGATGACTATGGAAGTCAAGAAGTCACTGCATGATATTATCGTGATCCCTACCCTGAAGTATGGAAGTGAGGCATGGACCTTGCTAGAGGGTAACAAGTCAAGAGTGAAAGCAGTGGAAATGAGTTACTTGAGAGGAGCATGTGGAGTCACATGGAGGGACTGGTTGACGAATGAAAGTGAAGGAACGTTGTGGGGTGGATGTGGGTGAGAAGAATAAGTGAAATACACTGAGATGGTTTGGACATGTGGAGAGAATGGAGAATGAAAGACTGCTAAGAGAGTGTATGCAGGTGGGGTGGAGGGAGGGAGGGAGGGGAAGACCAAGGATGAGGTGGAGGGATGGAGTTGAGAGGTATATGAGGGAGAGGGGAGTGAGCTGGGGGGGGAGGGTAGGCAAATGGTGGGTGACAGAGTGACTTGGAGGCGTTTTGTCTGCGGCCACCCTTTGCGGGATTAGGGTACCGGGCTATATAGATAGTGTATATACGAGTACCAATATATACATATACAGTAATCTCCCTACTATCCGGACGCCCACTATCCGGATGCATCACTATTCGGACATCGTAGGCTGTCCGACCCCCCAAATGCCCCAAAATTTAAAAAAATCCGAATTTTTTGGACCACGTCAGTTTGAATTTCCCGCGCAAGCCGAACAGCTGTGTTTTCGCGCCTCCTGCCTCTCTCACGGTCTCATTTCCCGCTCAGCTCCAGGCTCGTCAACACGCTCTCAACATGACTGCTGAAGTGCTTGGTTTTGTGGTGATTCCCTCTCCTGCAGGGCTTGATGCTGCTCTGCACCTTCTTCATCATGTGTGTGATGATGGCCTGGCCACTTGAGAAGAGGAAGAAAGTGGTTTTGACTCTGGAGAAGAAGCGGGAGGTATTGGAGAAGGTGGACGCCGAGTGGCCGACATCACGGAACCTCTGTGAATTCAACCTCCCTCGCTCCACCTCTTGATATCGAGAGGTCCCGAGACAAACTACAGCAGTACACGGCTGATTTCGCTTTGAAAACCAGACGGAATGTGGCGAGGAAGATGATGTTTACTCCTAAGTATGCTGACACTGACTGTTCCACGCTCATCTGGTATCGACAACAACGTGCTGCTGGTGTGTTGGTATGTGGAACGGAGCTGAAAGCTCATCTCGGACTCTGACAGCGACTAAATTCTCCAGGACTCATCACTAGACCACATGGAAATTTACTGTTATGTACAGTGCAGTGAAGTGATGTGATGCAAGGTATGCGAAAGGAAACGTTGTGGAAAGTGCTGGTGAGTGTAAAGTGCAGAGGAAGTGCTAAGGTGTGTCAGGTGCAAGGTCTTACTGTCAGAGTCCGAGATGACCGAGCGGGTAATACATCAGGACGGCGGCATCATTCTCGTAAGTACCCTAACTTCATCAAAATTCCTTGTTTTGTTCTTCCCATATCATTAATCTCAAGCATAGTGTGTGAAAGATGATTTCCATAATGATTTTCAAGTCTAACATGTTTTCAGCATGCTGTAAAGTGGTAAAAAAAATTCCCATAAATGTTAATCATAATTTCCTGCTTTCAATTTAATTTTTTCATGCATGGTTTTGAAGTGCACCAGCTATGAAAAAGGTGAATGCCATTGATTTGTGTGAAAGATGATTTCCATAATGATTTTCATGTCTAACCTGTTTTCAGCATGCTGTAAATTGTTAAAAAAAATTCCCATAAATTTTAATCATAATTTCCTGCTTTCAATTTCAATTTTTCATGCATGGTTTTGAAGTGCACCAGCTATGAAAAAGGTGAATGCCAATGATTTGTGTGAAAGATGATTTCCATAATGATTTTCATGTCTAACCTGTTTTCAGCATGCTGTAAAGTGGTAAAAAATTCCCATAAATGTTAATCATAATTTCCTGCTTTTAATTGTATTTTTTCATGCATGGTTACCACTAGTATTGAGGTGCACCAGCTGTGAAAAAGGTGAATGCCATTGATTTTCATGACTGGTACCTAAACAAAGCTGCCAACTCAGTGAACAGCTGTGCCTAACTTACCTCAAATTCATTCTTTTTGGGTTAAATTTAAATGAATTCATGCTTTGTGTTCATTACTTTAGTGCATTAGCTATGAAAAAGGTGAATGCCAGTGAATTTCATGTCCAGTCCTAACCTAACCTACCCTAACCTAACCATTTTTCTGGTAACAATTTACATCATTTACTGTATTTGATGCTTTGTATCCAATAATTTTGTGCATAAAATGTGGGAAAAGATTATTTCTATGTCCGATACTTACTTACACTATGGTGGCAAGTTCAGAGCACCTATGCCTTACTCACCTCTAAATCATCATTTTTTGGTTAAAATTCAATTAATTCAAGCTTTGTGTGCATTATTTATGTGAAAGGGGACCTAAATAAGTGCTATGCATGTCCAGTAGGGAGGTAGGAAGGTAGTTTTCTAATTTAGGTTAGGTTAGGTTAGGGTCAGGAATGACTGGTGCTGGAGCTTCAGGGCCACTATCTGGACAAGACAACTGTCCGGACATGCCTTTGGCTCTATTACGTCGGATAGTGGAGGGACTGCTAATCATAAATTCATACACACTGTATATATATATCACTTAATAACACGTGATTCGAAGATATGCTGATATCCACAAGGAAAAGGAAACACGAGATATCCCGAGCGCTTTCGTGTATTCACATCTTCAGGGGAGAGCAAAGTGAAGGAAGTAGGAGTACACCTGTCATTTTTATACAGAAGGTGGGAGGGGAAAAATCCCAAGGGAGCTTACTAAGTCGCTCATTTTCGCTCATTTTTGAAGGCTCCAACATGCTTGCATGTGTCGGCCTTGGTCACCTAATGGCGGCTCTCCATGCTGCTCGATCTCTGGCAGCCTCCCTATTCAGTCCCTTAACCCTTAAGTCACATTTAATGACCTCATCCCATGTCTTTCTCGGTCTACCCCTCCCCCAACATTAACACCTCTCACCCTCTGTACCCAATTATCCTCCCCCATCCTCTCCACATGTCCAAACCACCTCAGCCTGCCTCTCCTCATCACAACACCAATACACTCCAGTCCCATCCTACCTCTCAACTCTTCTATCGTAAGCCCAGCCCCCCCAGGCCTTGCACGCAGGGACGCACTGCACATCCACCTAATCATTGTCATTTCTGTACGTTTGAGTCTGCGAATATCTTCTTCCTTTACTGCCCAGGTCTCACTACCATACAGCATCACACTCCTAACACATGCTGCATACAAAGACCCCTTAGCACGTAAGGAGAGTCCTCTCAATGTCAGGAGAGGCAACAGCTCCCTGAACTTCTTCCAACCACTTCTCACTCTAGCAACCGAGCTAACTCCAGCCCCACCTCCGGCACCTAACATGTCTCCCAAATAACAAAACTCCTCCACACACTCAAGAGACTCACCTGCAAGTTCAACCCTCTCACGCCTAACAATCTCCTCCTGCTCTCCCCGACACACCGCACACATGAAATCAGCATTATCTCGCAGTCTACCTCTAATACCACTACATCTCTTGTGCACCCACTTATCACAGACACTGCACAAGATGGAATTACTTCCCACACCTTTGTGGCAAACTGCACATGGCCACTCTCCCTCTCCTCTGATTGTACCGCCACCAACCCTAGATATCATCACTTTTGTTTTATCTGCATTTACCCTTAAGCCCTTGTGCCCCATACCATCTCTCCACATTACTAGTGTTCTAAACATACGTCCTTATTTCTTGTATCAAGAATTATGTTTTTTATATAAATTTCATTGTTATCCATAAGTGTGTGTATCAAGAATTATGTTTTATGTATGTAATATTATTTATTTTAATACTGTAATTATTTAGCAAGAAATAAGGACGTATGTTTAGAACACTAGTAATTGTCAACGACGTAGTAAGCTCCCTTGGGATTTTTCCCCTCCCACCTTCTGTATAAAAATGACAGGTGTACTCCTACTTTCTTCACTTTGCTCTCCCCTGAAGATGTGAATACACGAAAGCGCTTGGGATATCTCATGTTTCCTTTTCCTTGTGGATATCACCATATACAGTAGGCGCGGAAAGTATTGACGTTTTTTTGCCGAAGTCATTCTTTTTCACGTTAAGTGAAGTAGGGTCAATACTACCCTCCCCTGTGATGCGAAATGAGCTGACGCTATTTCAACGGGAGCTGGCAACCCTGCTTGATAGGTTTGGCACCACAGGAGCAGGCTTAGTAATGTTTGGGCAGCCACAGGAGGAGGATTGTATCTGTGTGTGATGCACCACGAGGGCATGTTTTGACTCAAATAACACAGTTATTTGGTTACCTACCACATTCTCATCATGCCTAAAGTAACCACAAGCAAGGACAAATGTGTGGAAGTGATTACTTTATACAAAGCTGGCCACAAACTCCAATTTATTACAAATCAGATGGTGTTAGACTGAGGACAGTGCAGAGACTGGTGAAGCAGTTCAAGGACAATGGGGAGGCCATTCCTCCCACTCCACTTCCCAAGCCTGGGAGACCTCGTAAGACAACCTTCAGGACCCGTCAGCTGATCTCAAGGCAAGTTAGCAAGGATCCAAGGCTAACAGCACGGGATTTAAAAGAAAAGAACCCACAGTTGCTGGCAGATGTGTCTGTCAGAAGTGTGCAGCAGCTGTTGCATGACGATCTGGGCTACAGGAGTTTTTGTGCT
>JAGKTI010030302.1:967-12426 GCA_018397915.1 Birgus latro
TCTCTCTCTCTCTCTCTCTATGTGTGTGTGTGTGTAGAGCTTTATTTTTTTTTTTTATTGAAAATACAATGCACAATTGATTAATTAATGTATTTATTTTTGCTGTCTAAAGACAGAAGAAATACCAAAGGATTCGTATGGCTTATCACGCATAACGTTTTTGTTATATTCAATAAAACAAGCTACTTAGGAGCATACAGGTTATCACAAGCCTGCTGTCACGTAAGGGATAATGCTAGCCTTGATATCCGACACTACGTTTATAAACTGTTAGGTAGCGCTAGATACGGGCGATAATACATGTGTCAGCTAGTGGTATCAGTATTTGCCACACGCACTATGAAGGTATTCACACATGCTACATTTAATAACGAGCATTATGGTTCATAATTCGTAAGCAGTTATTGTGTTAGTATTTCACAGGATCTAGTGATTGATAATAAAAAGAGCATACAATACGAGTAAAGCAGTAAAGTTACCTCGGTTGTCTTTATGTTACATCTTTGTGTTACAACTAATAAGTTGATCTAACCTCTATTGATGTTAATATGAATTGACATGAATGTCAAAATACAAATGATTGGTAATGGGGTAAATTTTCGTACTTTCATTAAAGATTCCACTCGTCGCTCCCCTCCTCAGGTCATCTCTCACCTCTCGTGTAGTAGTCAGGCAACCTCCCCAGCCACCTCAAACCCCCCATTCCCCCCTCAAACCTCCCTCCTTAATTCTCCCTCCAGCCAGTGAATGCTTCGAACGGAGCTCACTACAAGTGTTTCGAGATTACCATCCCGCCCAGTGTTGGCAGTGCTGAGTGAACCTCATGGGAGTGTGGCCAGCTGTACTAGCAGTCGAGGGCTAACTTCTAGACAGGCAACATCTTATCTCTGTGCTCCACAATTAAAGGCCATAAATAGCTACTCTAGGACTTTCCTTCCACCATCAAGAGGGTGTAACAAACATTTGGTAGCAGCGGTGTCTCGGACCGTTGTTTCTGACCGCCTCCTAAAGTGTTTTAGTGCCACAAACACCTCCTTGCCGCTCCGCCTATCACAGCCTCGCCCTCTCTCATGGCGTAATACCGGATAATAATGGCTCTGCATCTATAGGTGTTCAATTCCCCTCACCAGTGCCATTCTCTACATCGACGACAACCCCACAAAGGCGGCGACTATCGACTCAGCCCCCCTCCGCACCCGTCTTACCTGTTCCGACACCTGTTCCGACACCTGTTCATCTTCCGGTGGCCCTTTCCAGCATCTGCCGTTCACCTTCTGGATCTGCCACATCAATGCCCACTCCATCTGCCACATCAATGCCCTCTCCATCTGCCACATCTGCCACCCACCAGCTTTGCACCTGCCTGTGGAGACATTTGCCCCACCCTTTCACCCCTCATGCCTCCCATCTGGTTGGGATTAATGACCCACCGCACCAATCAACCCTTCTATTCACGTATCGACTCAACCCCAGCGAGACCCTCCACCTCTTCCGAGACTCATCTTACATACCTACTACAAGACTTATTCACAACCAGTCTCATCCACCACGTCCGCATGCTTCTGACGCCACCACCACGTGACATCCCCGTTCTCCCGCCAGCTGATCAACACTCATCTCTCCTCTCAACTTTGTTCACAACTCAGCTGTGTAACTATAATAGTATACCTTCATCCACCGATTGTTGAATTTCTATAGAGATTATCCTCCGATTTTCTCCACGGATTGTGTGTTATTATCATAGCTCATCTCCACCCCTCACTTCATACTCACCTTCACTGCCTGTCTTTATTACTCATCTCCCATCTCACCTACTATTTATTGCAGCTAGCATTCCGTCATCTCCATACATTTCCATTTCCATTCTCATGGTACATTTTCTCATCTTCATACTGTAAATATATATACATCACTCCTCACCTCTCTTTTTATGTTCCGTCGCAAGACTACATGTCATACTTTTAATATACGGAACTTACTCCATCCAAACTCAGCCAAGAAACAACCAATGCTCACACTCCACCCGTCAAGGACGATTCCCTGACTCATCTCCGTAGCGGGCGCACGTACACACGACCTACCTCACCGCCTACCACTTCATTACCCACCTCACAACAAACTTCCCATCCAGATACTATCCATCCAGATACCTCATACTCTACCCCTGTTACTACACAGCCTGCTTCTCTCCTTACTCCTACCACTTATATTAACTCTCCTGCCTCACTTCATCTCCCTTAACCATACCTACCTCTACCTACTCTCTCTCTCATGCTCCGACCACTTCCACGCTTCCAACCATGACCCAAACAACCCCTACTCCACAGTCTATTTATCTCGACGATGCCAGTCATCCCAAATTTACCAGCGAGGACTCCACTTGGTCTGTTTATGATTTCCTCAGAGAGGTCGAAACCAACATCCACAATTGGCGGATTACAGATGAAAACCTCAAAGTCTCTTGTCTCATGGGTCGCTTACACCAAAGCAAATCGGATATTGGATCCGCGATCCGTGCTGGACATTCTGATGGCATAAAAACCTTTGATGATTTCCGTAAGGAACTCATAACACTGTCAACATTCCAATCCCGCATCTCTCATTGGGTTCTCTAATCTCCTCACCCAGATGGATGAGGATTTGCAAGTCCCCCCCAACATGCCAAACTACGTGAAGCAGCCGCTGCCATGAAAGCCACTAGTAGTGAGATCCGCCAATTACTTATAGGCACGAAATGGGTACAGGACATAGATGGAGCTCCTATGGTTTCACTCAACAACCTTGCAGATTTATTTGGTTACCTGAGATTCCTCTATTGGCTTGTTCCTAAACAGAGAGAAATAGCCCTGGCGATCGGTTTCAATCCAGGAGATAAAATTGTTCAGATCACTAAAACCATCCATGAAAGAACAGGTTCATACCACATGCGTCAGGCCACAAACTGGCCCTTGGTCTCTCAGGTCTGTCACATTACCACTCCCCCAGACCAATACCATTCCCGTTCACCACATGAGGCACCAAGCATCGTTCTCCAACCGCCAGTCATAATCAATCTAGCATCCGACAGAACAGACAGTCTTCGATCCTCTACTGGCACTGTGGTAAACCCGGTCATCAAGCAAACAGTTGCGACCGTAAACACACACGGCCTTACTCCCAAACTAGACAGCATACGCCTTCCCGTTCGCATCGCCCTACATGCAGATATCACAAGACTAGTACGACACACACTACGGACGAGTGTCGTTACCTAAATCGCCACCAGTCAGGGGAAGCGCCCCGCCCGTATCGGACCAATTTGACTTAGCAACAGAACAACTCCCAATCCGCCATGTAGGACCTATAACTTCCTCAGGTCTAGTCATTCTAGGACGGAGTATGACATGCCAACATCATTCTTCATGGACACCGGATCTATAGTAAACCTGATTTCTGATACCTCCTTAGACATCATTCAACGCCACCGCAACCACATCAGTTTCCTTGAGCCGCCTGACATTCGCCTATGTGGTGTAGAAGGCTCAGAGTTTAAGTTCATATCACTGGCTCTTCTGAAGTTGTACAGCTCATAAAAAGATGCAAACTGTCGACGTCCTTTGTCCACGAGAAATAAACCATCTAATTTTTTCAGCAGGGTCTGAACACCATCCTACTGCTTCAGAACATCCGCATCAATCTCCGAAGACGCCACCCTCGCTCTTCCAGACAATGACAGGTGAATAGCTAAGGCTTGTTTTTCTTTTGCTAGGTCCGTTAGTTCGCACCAAATGCCAATGTCTTTTTTCCAGCTCTCATATGCAGAATCATTTTCAAGTTTTGGAGGCCACTTGGTCGAACACGACGCCATTTTTCCAACCACGCTCTGCTACCAGTGTAGGAAACTAGGCAAACCACACTCACCGGCCTCACAACGTGAACTGCAAAGGTTCCCGGTTGCATACCACAGGAACCTTCCGATGATGTCATCACTCGTGACTTAGCAGGTGTATGCGTGCGCACACACACTAACATGTCCGACTTTGGGCATAGCCTACACAGCCTGCTCCTGAGGCCCAATAGTCCTCTGCATACCATACACCTCTACATGTCACCACAACGGCGCTAACACCCACCATCCATATTGAATATATGCTAGGGCTGTCTCATACAGGACTGGGCTTTTTTGGTATTAGCCGGAGTATTTTTACAACATCTCAGCGGGTCTTCTGTGGATCAGTAAAGACTGATTTTATGAAATTCAAATCCTTAAACTATTCCCAGCCTCAGCGGGTATTTGAACCTGGGTCTGGTAGGACTGCAGCCACCTCTCTACTGACTGAGCTACCGTCTTCCCCAGAGGAATAGCTGCTGTATTTTTGTACTGTGGGACAACTGTTTGGGGGCACAGATGGACCGCTGTATTTGGGTATTGAAGGACAGATGTTCTAAGGTACTGGGGCATGGGGTGCAGTGGTAAGTCTGTGTTTGGATGCTGTAGGACAGTTAATCTGAGGTACTGAGGGACATACTCGTATGTGTTTGAGAACTGAGGGGCAGTTAAGGTGAGGTACTGAACGAGATTGTGTTGTGGTACAGGTGAACAGTTTTGTTGGGGTACTGATGGACAGTTTTGCTCGAGTATTGAAGGACAGCTTGTACTGAGAGACAGTTGTGCTGGGATGTTGAAGGACAGTTGTACTGGAGAACTGAAGGACAGTTGTTCTGGGTTATGGAGGCAGAGTTGTGCTTGGGAACTGAGGGGCAGTTGTGCTGGGGAAATGAAGGATGGTTGTCCTGGGGAAATGAAGAACAGTTGTGCTGGGGTACTGCAGGACAGCTGTGTTGGAGAACAGTAGTACAGTTATGTTGGGATCCTGAGGAAAGTTGTGTTTGGGCACTGAGGGACAGTTGTACTGGGCTACTGAGGGAAGTTGTACTGGAGGACAGTTGTGCCGGGTTACAAAGGGATAATTGTGTTTGGGTATTGAGGGACAGTTTTGTTGGGATGCTTAACCTAACAAGTACTCCTTTGGGATTTTATGACCCCCACCCTCCACCCCTAGGCACAAAAACACACCAAAATATTGATTTGTTCCAATCTAATTTTTTGCCTCACAGATGAAGGAGTACATCAAACTGGGGTCAGAAATGGAAATTTTAAAGCTTAACTCAGCTTGGTTGGGATGTGGTGAATTTTTGAATTTGCATACTGGAAGCAGTGTGATAACTGAGGCATACTAAGTGCGAGGAGTGTGTACGTGATGTTGTGTGGGCTTACGCTCTATGTGAAATGGAGTGGATATCTAATCAAGTTGGCAAATTTGAGTTGTATGTGCTGGCTCTTGAGAGCCCTTTAGCACTTGCAGAACAGGCCTCTCGAGAGGCTTGTAGCACTTTAGGGAACAGCTGTGGTGGAGGCCTGAGGGACAGTTGTGTTGGGGATTTGAAGGAACAATATCATCTAAAAGGAGACAGACGGTG
The DNA here is from genome assembly GCA_018397915.1 of Birgus latro. Taxonomy (NCBI): domain Eukaryota; kingdom Metazoa; phylum Arthropoda; class Malacostraca; order Decapoda; family Coenobitidae; genus Birgus; species Birgus latro. The sequence goes on from JAGKTI010030302.1 coordinate 6,428, forward strand.
GGATTCTTGCCTTCCCAGAATTCAACATATCTGGACCAGGCCACGTTTCTTTGTAAAATTACTAATGTATATTATGAAGTGTGTAAGAAACTGAAGGTAGAAAAGGCATGATGTGATGAAACTGAACACAGATATAAGAGATGGAATGAAGTGGATGAATAAGGTTTGACATAATGCGATCAGGTATGCAAACCTGGGGACAGAGTAGAGACGGAGTAGGCTAGTTGATGAATGTTGAATGGCAGAGAGGAATGACTTGCCATAAATGTATTAACTCAAATTTAAGTATGCAATGGTTGAAATAACACCGATCACTGCATAAGAACCTTCAATTCAAAGGTATGAAAGTGATGGACGGGTTTGTGGGTGAACTTGTTAAGTAATAGGACACATGACAAGGAATTATGGAGGGTGTGTAACTCGGAATCTAAATGGAGGAGCTGGTCCGGCTCCAGTGAGTGATGTAATAGATCCATATTAAGTGCCGGCGTGAGAATGACAATGGACAGCAATCGGAAGACACAAGCCAGTGAAGAAAGGTATATATAAGTGATTCACATTGCAAATGTATGCTTTGCCTGTTCTCTGGAAATACGAAATTTTGAAGACTTTATTAGTAACTGGCCCATTTCATTAAACACTAGGACGCTAGTTCTCCTAGTTTTAAAATTTGTATACATTGTTTTTAATCCTATCAATTCTATTTCATTTGTGGGAAATAAGAGTGGGAGAATTCCGATTGCCTCACTATGTTGTAGGTGGGGGACGCTCACCATCCACGTACTCGATGTAGTGCTGCTCTCGGATGTTTGCCCTTTCCTCTCCTCCCTCCTCTCCTTCCTTCCACTTCTATCTTTCTTTACTTCATTCTTTCTTCGTCTTTCTGCCTATGGGTGACTCTACACTGAGTGACAAGCTAAATGGTTTGCTGTACACAAGGAAACCATTTACTACCCTGGGTGGTAACCATATAACCAGATTATGGCGACTAGCAGTTTAGTGGGTAATTGCGGCGCTCCAATCGGATTAAGCTGGTGAAGGTTTATATCCAAGGGGTGGCTGGGTGTCACGAATTTTCTACATCGTAAAATTATGTAACGTAAATTGTGACATCGAATGATTTTGCGGGAGCAACGAATGATTCTGAAATGCACGAGATTTTCGCTCATTCTCTCAACCGTCCGCTCCGTCCGCTCGCGTACTTATATTCGCATCAAGTTGTCAAAACTTTCATCATTCTTTCGCGAGTGATTGTTTTTATGTGCAGACGGTGCATTCTGAGCGATAATTTCTGAATTATCGCTTCCGCCTCCCTGGCCGTTACCGGCCACACCCTTTTCACACGCTCCTCACGTCGGACACTCAAAACCATAGCCAGTCTGTCTCTAGTCACGGTGCGTGCGGGTTATGCGCTCGAGTGATCACTTTTCTTAGTGATTTCAGATCTCGGCTTGTATTGGCGTGAATCCCCGAAGCCCCCACAAGCTTGGTGATTGACAGCACGGTCTCACCTATACCGATCAGTATTTTCTTTTGTTTTCCTAGGTTTAAGTTTTTGGGTTATTTAGCTGTTTGTCTGAGTGTTTCAGTGAGTGCGTTTTCCTTTCTTGATTTGATTTCGAGTCATGTAACGTAAATTTATTTTCTTGTATTCAATAAATTTACAGTGCGTTTTCATGAGCTTTGTTAAATGAAACAGTCGTGTTTAATTTCCCCACATATTTAGTACACTTTTGCTACTCCACGTTAGCACAACTCTCTATATTAATCACGACTGGTACTTAGGCCAGCTTTTGGCATTAATCCTTAAATCTGTTGTGCTAACTAGGAGTTTGGCTCAGCCAAGATCCTGATTATTATTATTATTATTATTATTATTATTTGAATGTTAAGGGGAGAAACTTACTTTCTCAGAGGCCAACGGTACAATATTACAGCCTACTTGAGCGTCTAGTCTCTGCTGTGTACCGTTGAGAAAGTCTATAAATTCTCGACTCTAGAGAATTGGAGAAGTAGGCCAGCATAAAAGTGAAATCGCTACTTGATTTCACGAGTCTATTCTCTCGTAATAAATGACTCGATAGTCTTTCCTAGCACACATAGCTATACATTGTATACTCCAATTATACAATATTACATTTTCCTCCTGAATCACATTTTCCTCCTGACATCTGGCGACCTCATTCCAGGATAAACTCCTAGCTTGGAATTATTACCAAATTATTCACTCACTCTTAAGTAGACTGCTGCACACCAGACAGCATATCAGTCTCACTTTACTCACTCAGTCTCAATCTGAGCATCATGGAGAGTACATACCTCCAAGAAGCCAAGGATATGGGGCTTGCTAACCCCCAGGAAATTCGTGATTATGTCCTATCGCGCTGCAATTATGAGCAGCAACATGAGAATGTCGCCCATGAAGAGCGGAAAATTGAGCGCAAGGAATGCCAAAAGGAGCGCGAGGAGCACAAGATGGAGCGTCAGTACGAAGAACGTCGGAAGGAGCAGGAGGAGCGAGAGAGAGAACGTGAACACGAGCGCCAAGCACGTGAACACGAGCTTGAAGTGCTGAAGCTGAAGCGAGACTCCTTGGCTTCAGGCACATCGGGTGCAGCTAACCCAAGTTCTGCTAGCGCTTTCTCAGCACCTTTTCTAGCAACTCCACATCTCAAGCTTCCTTCTTACAAGGAAGGTGAGCGAATCGAGCCATTTATAGCTTGTTTTGAAGACATGGCAAAGCTGTACGATCTGGATGAGGCAGCTAAACGGCTTCAGTTCCTTAGCCTGTTTGAGGGCCCTGCCTTCGACATTCTCCACAGAATTCGCGGAGATAATCTCACGTACGAGATGATGAAGACCGCACTCATCAAAGCGTACGGTCTTACCAGTGATCATGCTAGGAAACAGTTCATGAAGGAGCGTCTCCAGGAAAAGGAGACAGCTGTTCAGTTCCTTGACCGTCTCATGGCATACTTAGGCGAGTGGATGGAGAAGGACGAGACTCCCAGCACGCGAGAGGGAATGATCAACTTCGTGGTGCGCACACAGCTGGAAAAGTCGTGGCCTGCTGAGCTTATGGCCCAGCTCAAGATGTCCAAAGTAAAGGATGCAAACCAAATGGTGGAAAAGGCTGATGCTTTCTTTATTGCGTACGGGCACCAAACTCGTAGGCAACAGCCATGGAAAAAGAAAGATATTGCTAAGTCTGGTAAGCAATCCCAGACTGAACCCCAGCATCAAGGCTGTTCTCAGAATAATGGCCAAGGTCCAAACAAACCGCAGAAGGACCAAGGGCAGAATACACAGAAACCTGACTGGAAGAGGTACAAGCAGTACCCTAAGCAGCAGCAGCACCCTAAGCAGCAGCAGAATCAGTCACGTAATCGACAACTGGGACAAACCATTTCAGCACCAGCCCCAGTGTATGGGAGGCAGGAGGCAAACGCAGCCTTCATTCCCCAACAGGCGCACGATGGTGCCGTCCCCACCAGCACAGGTCCTCCTTCACAGTTCACTAGTTCCCCTCAGATGGTGAACTCTCCTCCACAGGCCGTCAGTGCTCCTGCTCCCCAGATGGTGAGTACAACTCCTCATCCATCTAATTCGGGTACGACCCCTAAGGCATCTAGTCCTGTCACGTATGAAGAGTTGTGTGCCATGCAGCCTTATCAATGGCTGGCCGCTTCCTCCACAGGCCCTCTCACAGGTAACAGTGCCTTCCTTGTTCAGCCAGGGTTTGTGGGAAGTGTTTCTGTTAATGTTCTGAGAGACAATGGTTCCTCAGATTGTACTGGCAGGCAGAGTCTTGTTCGTCCTGAAGAATATACAGGCAGACAAATCCAAGCTCAGCTTATTGACGGATCAGTGAGATTGATTCCTGAGGCACGTATCCAGGTAGCAACTCCCTTTTACACAGGTTCAACAGTTGCAGTTGTCATACAAGAACCTATGTTTGACCTCATTATAGGTAACATACCAGGTGCCAAGTATAGTTGCACCACAGATGTCACTACTCAGACTTCGGCTGCAGTAACACGAGCCATGGCCGCGGCTCCAAATTGTGTTGCCCCAGTGGCTATTGCATTGCCACAAGATCTGATTTGTACTCAAGATGTTGTCCAAGAGCAACAATCTGACCCGACCCTTGCTGTTGTGCAGAAGAAACAAAAGGGTAAAGTGACCAATTATTCACGGGATGGACGAACCAGGTTCCTTCGCAAACAAGGACGGCTCTACTGTGAGTTACGAACACTTGAGGGCAAGGTTCGACTGCAGTTTGTCGTTCCTGCAAACTACCGCCAAGCAGTGTTAGAATGGGGTCATTGTTCAGCATCAGGAGGTCATATGGGCAAAAGGAAAACCCAAGGCCGTATCCGTGCTGCCTTTTTCTGGCTAGGAATGGGACAGGAAATAGATAGTTTTGTGAACTCCTGTAATGTGTGTCGACGTACCACCATTCAGGAAAGTTTCCTTCCTGTGCTGTTTGAATCCACGTGAGTCGTGTAGAGAGAGGGCAGTAGTAATGTGGGTGCAGACCTGACGTCTCACTTGTTGGCCCCAAAGAACATAATATGTCTGGGGTCTGTACATACATATGTACTGTTGCTCGTAAGCGCATAGTTACGGCGATCCCAACCGAGGACACCGACGACAAATGTGCAGTCACGGCGATCCCAACCGAGGACATCGACGACAAATGAGCAGTCACGGCGATCCCAACTGCGGACACTGACGACGAGCCCGTATTAGTCGTAAGCGTAGGGCTAGTACACATTGTATGTACCGTAGGTTAAGGGGGAAGTTCGAGACCCCGCAGAGGGAATCTGAGGCTGTGTTTGAATTACCTTGTGGTGTGTCTCGAGCTGTAGGCCTCTCTGAGGATTCCCAGAGATTACACAAAAGCCACATGAGTGTTCACACCCACGCAGGGTGTTAGAATGTGACCTGCCCAACTTCACATAGGGATTCTCGACTTACCTTTATTAGTTATAAGTGAGCAGTCACGGCGATCCCAACCGAGGACACCGAGGACAAACGGGCAGTCGTGGTGATCCCAACCACGGACACTGATGACGAGCCCTTTGTAGAAATAAGTGTAGTTATAAGTGAGCAGTCACGGCGATCCCAACCGAGGACACCGATGACAAACGGGTAGTCGCGGTGATCCCAACCGCAGACACTGACGACGAGCCCTTTGTAATAGTAAGTGTATAGTTATAAGCGAGCAGTCACAGCGATCCCAACCGAGGACACCGAGGACAAACGGGCAGTCACGGTGATCCCAACCGCGGACACTGACGACGAGCCCTTTGTAATAGTAAGTATAGCTATAAGTGTGCAGTCACGTAATTCCAACCGAGGACACTGATGACAAACGGGCAGTTAAGGCGATCCCAACCGAGGACACCGACGACGAGCCCTTTATTAGGCATAAGTATAGGTTAAAAAGGGCAACTATTAAGGAAATAATGGTGACCTATGTACAAAACTTGCTGTTAACTGATTTTCAGCTAAAGTGTACTTTCTGTTGTGTATGGATTGAGTGCTGGGTGGATGAAATTGTAGTTTAGTACAAATTCTCACATTGACACTTTTGATGTTCCACCTTGACTCATTCCACAGGTACAGTTGCTGGGTGAAGCAGATGTCCAGAACCATTGATTGTCTCTGCTGCACGCTGCCACCCTTCTCCTCTGCCCTCGTTGCCTTTATTATTGCATTAATTTGTATTATTATTATTGCTTTACACGTAGGTACAGTTACACTACAACTGTTACACCTACACCGTGTATCACATACACCACGCCACATAACAATTAGTTGTCAATGTAAATGTAGCGAACTTTCTCTCAGTTTGATTTGAGTACAGGATTTTTCACTGTCGTCTCGGAGTTTTTCCCTCAAGCTTGCTTCTCTTAACGTAAATACGAGGTTTTTACACTCATAGGTGACAGTGCTTTTCTCTTGTAACAGGATAGTACACACACCACAGTGTG
>JAGKTI010030304.1:0-12425 GCA_018397915.1 Birgus latro
CTAGGGCTCGCACCTTCAGTGTTCGCAATTCACATACATACATGTTATCATGAGGCAGCCAGGAGGGGATGCAAAAACTGACTTTGTCCCCGGGTGCTGAAGTCCCTAGCTACGCCACTGGAAGCAATTGCCACAGTCCTCTGCTGCTTCCACACTGATGACTGGGACTGGGCTGTTGTTTTTCTCTGTCTTACCTGAATGTCGGCTTCAGATAAATTCTGTTTAATGACGTCAGAAAAGCAGCCGCTGAGACCAACATCTTTATAAGCCTTGGACAGACCAGGAATAGTGAGAGGCATTTTTCCTTGTTTTGAAGGATCAAATACCGGAGCAAAGCTGGACCTGGAGCCATGGCTAGGCATATATTCTGTGAATAGCTCAGCAGAACTATAAGAACTAGTAAAGTTACATACCTTACAGTACTCTGAGTGTGGAGGAAAAGGTCGCACAAGTTCCATGTTCTTCCTGTAAAATTAAAAATAAAAATTAAATATCTATGCAGTGCTGCTTCAACAATACATATGAATGTTATTTCCTTTGCATTTGTTGGTTAGTGATTTAAGGACAGAGAATATTACTATACTATCTATCTATATCTAGACGCCTCAACCCCGTAAGAGGTGGCCACAAATAAATCGCCTCCACGTCACCCTGTCACCCACCATCTGGCTACCCTCCCCCCCAGTTCACACACCCCATTCCCATATACCTCTTTCTCCCCGCTGCAGGGGGTCACCTTGACATGGTGGCGGGGCTTGAAGCATGGCTGGCAGTGCCACCTACTTTGGAGGCAGGCCTACCTCTGTAGCGTTCGGCATTTGTCGGCCTCGTGGACCAAGCACCCCCTACATCACTGATGGAGGAGACCTGCTGGTGATGTTAGTCCTTGCCCATTTGCCATCTAGGGTGGGACTGTTGCCTCTCTACGTGTTTGCCGTCCGTGGCGTCCCACAATGCTGGGAGATGGGAGTCCTGGGGGTTGAGCACAATGCACCCTGCAGCTAGCAATACACCTCTTTGGTCTCTTATTCTGGCTGGATGGGCGGCCTGGTTGGGCCCGACCAGGTCATTCGGCTGGTGATGCGTTGGCTAGGGTCAAGCGGGCACTGGGGGGCCTGGTGGCTCCTATCATCCTGGAGTCACCCTTGCCCAGGTCCCCCTGTGGTTACCCATGTATACTCTCCTGCTACCTCTGGGGTCGCCAGTGGTGTTGTCCCTGGCATATAACTTCCCCTTGTTGGGCTCCATGGTGGGTGGTGAGGTGGGGGAATGAAGCTGAAGTTGAGGCTCTGCAGAGGAAGTAAACACAAATACTATTGACGACACTGCACTTGTTCAAGGTCACTCTTCGGACTCTTCCATGATTGCCACTCTGGAGCCATTCCAGACCCATGGGGACTATCCTCCTCTGCCCCGGCGTTCAGCTGGGACTGGGAGGCGGTCACGTCGGGCTGGAGGGGCTCTGGAGTCAGACGTGGTAGAAACCGTGCCAGTTCATTACGCAAAATATCTAATGCTGAAAGCCCCTCTGGGTAGGTCAGTGCTAGATATCGATATATTTGATTTACACCGTGCCATTGTGTCTGCATGCGCGAGGGAGACCAAGATTTCATCACAGGGAGATGAAAGCCTCCTCACTGCGGTGTCCTCCCCAGGAGAGTGATCCCGATTACAGGCTCTTACTTCTGTGTCTGGTGTGCAAGTTTCCTGTGCTCCTCATGCTGCCTTTAACAAATGCAAAGGTGTGATTTTTCTTGTGACCTCCTTTGATACCCAGAGGAACTGAGATCTTCTGGTGTTGTGAATGTTGAGTGACTGCAGAAGAAAATCAAAGGAATTCTGACCCCAACACTGACTTTGTTCCTGACATTCAATAGATTAAAGCTACCTACATCTATGAAGCTGGCTTGGCTGTCACTTCCTGTGAAGCCATATGTGCCCACTCCGAGGCGGTGTTCCCACTGTCAGGGGTATGGACATGTTAGCAAATTTTGCCATGCACAGGCTGGCCTTCCTGGTGTTTGTGTCTCCCGTGGCGGACCAAGCCATAACAGTGATTGTACAGGACCCCTTAAATGCTATCACTGTGGAGGTCCTCATGCTGTATCTTCTAGAAATTATCCTCGATATTGCCTGGAAAAGGAGATCTTAATCATCCGTACACAGGAGAGGGTTTCGTTTCCTGAAGCAAAAAGGAGAGCCCAGACTCTCTTCTTTCAGCCCGGGATTACTTATGCTTCTGTCCTTTCTGGAACACCAGTGTATCGCCCTGTATCTCAGGGGCAGCCTCGACCCATTCCAGTACCCACTCCTTCAACTCGTGATTCGCAGGATGCTGTCCCCAAAGTTTGTACTGATTGTGAGAATGATGTTTGCCTGACTGCTACTCCGACTGTTTCCACCCGCACTGCGGTGGCTGATGGCTTGCACACTTCTGTGGTGGTGGCAGATGTCCACGTTGAGCGGACTCCTTCACCTGCTTACACAGTACGACCGAAGCTCCGTCTGTATCTGGCAAATGTCACTGCTGTTCGTCTGAGTCCTCTGAGCCTGAAGACCGGCCACCTAACACCTCTGTTGTCGACCCTTGTGTTGACCCCTCTCCTGTTCCCTCTGCCCCGCTGGCTGAGAATCTAGCCAGGTGACAACTGAAGCTGATGGCTCACCTCTGGTCCGGTCCACACCGGGGGATGGTGTTGCACAACTTGTTGGTGCTTCAGATCTAAAGCATAGGATGTCCTCCTCAAATGATTCGAGTCATGTGAACTCTACTTCTACTTCTGGGGCTTCTGGTGGGGGCACTGGCTGTCCTACACCTTCAAAGGCAGCCCCCAAGCCACCTTCCAATATAGTGTGCCCACTCCAAGAAAGAGTGTTGTAAAACTTACTTTCTCATCCTCTCGTTTGCCCACGGATGTTCAACAGAGGGTGTGGGTTTCTGGTGCTGGGCAGGCTCCTGCAAAGGGCCTTCATAAGCATCAATCCAAACCCCCTCGCTTGTCAGGTGTACAGTCCCACACTTAATCATCATCCCTCCACCATGGGTTCTATTATCCAGTGGAATTGTCCGGGTTTATGTGCTAACTATGAGGAACTGTGTCATCTTGTTCTCAATTTATTCCTCTGTGCCTGTGCATCCAGGAGACCATGGTAGGTGATGCTGTTCCTTTTGGTCCTTCTGGCTACCATGCCTTTTATTCCGATCCTGTTCCAGGCCAAGGTCGTCATGGAGGTGCTGCTATCTTCCTTCACCAGGATATCTCATACAGTCATCTGGACATCTCCACTCCCCTGCAGGATGTTGCTGTCCGGATGTTTTTATGTCGGCAGTATACGGTTTGCAGTCTTTACCTTGCTGATAGTCCTACTGTTGAAAGAGCGGATCTGGAATGCCTTATTCATGGCCTTCCTTCTCCCTTTCTATTACTAGGAGATATGAATGATCGCCGTCCACTATGGGGAAACAGTGAGGCTAACCCTCGGGGTGTCATGCTGGCCTTTTTAGTGGAAGATGAGGAGCTGGGCATTTTCAACTCTGATAAAATGACTTATTTCCATAGCCAGACTGGAACTTTTACTGCCATTGATTTGTCCTTATATTCAGCTGATGTTGTTATAGATTTTACCTGGGATGTGTTACCAGACCTTTATGGCAGCGACCACTTTCCGTTATTGTTAACCGCTAGTGCAGGTGGACCTCAGCCACGTCTTCCTCGCTGGCGTCTGGATAAGGCTGACTGGCTACGTTTCAGAGAATTAAGTTCCATTTCCCTTTCTGTCAATGAGTTTGGCTGTCTTACTGAGGCGGTGTCATTTGTTACGGACGTGTTGCACTCACCAGCTCTATTATCTATCCCAAGAACGAAGTGTCAGTTTCCTAAACGTCCGGTTCCTTGGTGGAACTCTGAGTGCAGTTCTGTGGTGGAAGCTAAACGACTCGCCTTCTCTTGATTTTGTCGTCACCGTGGGAACCCTAACTATATGGTGGTATATAAGAAGGCACGAGCTCATATGAGGCCGGTTTTACAAGAGGCCAGGCGTTCATCCTGGAAAGGTTACGTTTCCTCCATCAGTTCGAGGACTTCCCTCTCTCAGGTGTGGAACTGGGTAAGGAAAATTTCAGGAAAATTTACTCTTCCCTCCCCTCCTGTTCTGCCTGCAGCAGTGGAACTGTGGCCGAAACCCTTGCTGTTGCATAGTTGCTAGTTGATCGTTTTGCCAGTGTGTCAGAGAAGAATGCAGATTCGCCTTCGGCTTGCCACCATCGGTGCCTAGAGTCTCATGGTCTCAGTTTTGCCTCTTCTGGGGGTTAGCCTTACAATGTTCTATTTTCAGTTGCTGAACTCCGGGCGGCTCTGTCACAGTGCTGTGATTCCCCTCCTGGTTATGATGATATTCCTTATGGCTTTTTACGTCACCTGTCTGATGAGTCCCTTTTGTTTTTGGTTTCATTATTTAATAGATCTGGTGTTCTGGGGAGTTTCCGGCTTGTTGAGATGTTCCTGTGGTTATCCCCATCCTCAAACCAGATAAGGCTCACCTACAGGCGACGAATTATCGGTCTGTTTCTCTGACGTCTTGTCTATGTAAAGTTCTGGAAAAGATTATTAATGTTATGCTTGTGTGGTTTTTAGAGAGAGGTGACTTCTTATTCCCTGCCCAGTATGGTTTTCGAAAAAATGTGATCAACCTCTGATGCACTATTGTCCTTGAAATCTTCTGTGTGTGAGGCTTTCTCCACTGACCAACACCAGGTTACGGTCTTCTTCGATCTGGAGAAGGCATATGACACTGCCTAGCATCATGACATTTTAATTTCTCTTCATGAATTTGGTCTTCGTGGGTGCATGCCTATTTTTATTAAGCAGTTTTTATCTAATCGTTTTTTAAGGGTCCGAGTGGGAGGGGTGCTTTCTAATGTCCGTGCACATGAAGATGGAATACCACAGGGGAGTATCCTTAGTGTTACTCTCTTTGCTGTAGCCACCAACAGCGTACTTACTGTACTTGCTGATGGTGTACGAGGCTCACTGTTTAGCGATGACCTCCTTCACTGCATCTTGAATGTCGCTGATAGAGAGGAAGTTGCAGCTGACACTTAATAGAATTTCTGACTGGGCAGAGTTTCTTGGCTGCTGTTTTTCTTTAACAGTGGAAATGCATTTTTGTCGTCTTCGGGGGGGTTTACCCAGACCCTGACTTCTGTCTCTGTAGTCGAAGAATATCCTGTGTGGAAGAGACGTGGTTTCTGGATCTTCTGTTTGATAGACAACTAACCTGGGTTCCTCATATTCGTTCTCTTAAGGTGGCTTGTCTTAAGCTTTGAATCTTCTGAGGGTTTTGGCTCATACCTCTTGGGGTGCTGACTGTCAGACCCTCCTCCTCTTGCATAGGTCTCTTATTCTTCCTAACTTGAATATGGGTGTGAGGTCTACGCAGCAACAAATGCCCGTCTCCGGTTGTTAAATTCTGTACATCATGCTGGCGTACATCTAGTAACCGGGGCATTCAGGTCACACCCCATTTTCAAATTTCTCGGTGGATGCTGGTGTGCTTCCTTTGAATTTACACCACCAGAATGTTGGTATAGTCTTCACCGCATTCCAGACTCATTTTCTTGTGCCATCTGCTCCTAGGATTCAAGATCTAGTGTTTATGACACCCATCCAAGTTTTCCAAAACCCTTTGGTTATTGAGTCCAACCTGTAATGTTAGACCTCTGTTCCGAGACTGGCAGTTTGTCCACATCGGATCCCGAGGGTGGGTTTTTGGCTACTCACTCGTGTGGTAGGTCCGTTGTTAGTAAAAAGGGCTCACCTCCCTCTCAGGTGTCCCTTCTCTCTTTTTAGAACATGCCTCCACTCGTGAGGGTTCTGTCCCCGTCTATATGGACGGGTCTAAGACTGACATTGGAGTAGGCTTTGGCGTTGTCTTCCCTTTCTTTAGTAGGGGGTAGCCTTCCTGGTATTGCTTCAGTATATATGGCGGAACTGACTGCGATTTTATATGGTCTCCAAATCATTTTTACTCTTCCTCAATCTGTTTTTGTGATTTTTAGTGACTCCCGTAGTGCTCTCTCTGCACTGGAGTCTTTTAATGCATCTCATCCACTGGTTTTATAAATTTTAGAGTGACTCTTTTCTTGGCCGTCGTGGCCGTTATGTAAACTTCTGTTGGGTTCCCGCACATGTTGGTGTAGTGGGCAATGAGAGGGCAGACACATTAGCTAAAGCTGAGTTTTCTCGACGACCCCATACCAACTATCCGATTCCCGCATGCAATATGACACCTTCCCTAAAGTAGGCGATTCATACATGTTGTTAGAGACAGAGAGATGATGTTGCTAAAAATAATTTAACAGAAACTTTCCAGGGAGTGGTTGTGCCAAGGGTTTTCCCCTTCATGCTTTGGCGTTTGGGGGTGGCTCTTGCCTAGCATCGCATTGGGCACTCTCAGCTTACACATGGATTCCCGATGAGTGGTGGGACTCAACCATATTGTGATGATTGCCTTGTTCTCCTCACTGTCCGTCACTTGCTGATCGAGTGTCCCAGTCTGGGGGACCTACGACACAGATTCCTCCATAGGCATAAGGGGGTAGATGGTGCCTGTCTCTCTGTCCTCGATGCTTGGAGAAACTAATGTCAATTTTCCTGATATTTTTAGGTTTCTCCAGGAAGCGTGCCTCATTCAACTTTTATAGGAATTGGTATTTTATAAACTACTGTTTTGCTTTTTTCAGTATTTTCGTTCTACTAAAGGGTGTTATTTTTACACTGAGAATGCACATTTTTCTTTCCTTTTTTTTCGGTTCGTTTTACCTTGTTTTCCAGCGGCATATGGCCCTGGCAGTTAAGCCACTAGTTTTTTTTATATATTAAATCAAATCTCATTCAAAATAAAAATGTCTGATCATGTGAGAAACAGCTAGAGAACAGGAAAATATTTGCATTAGACGGCATTTTCAGCTATTTGAGAGCATTCACCAACTCACGACCACCCTTTCTCTTATATATAATGATTTTTAGGTGATAACTAAATTCACCACTTCATGTGGTGCATAAGTAGGAGAAAATTTACTAATGGAAAAGAATGAATCTGAAATTAAGGTCAGCTGATAATACATAATGGATTTTTAGTTGAAACTTATAGGTTGTTTGGGTTTGTTTGCTTCAGTTTGGGGGTTTGAGTTAAGAGTTCGAACATACAGGTTGATTGGTCATGTTTCAGTTCGGGGTCAGATTATGTTACTTGTGTCTACTCAGGGTGGTACTTGCATTTCTGTTTCAGCTTTTATACTGGTAGGAGGGTTGTTTTTCTTTATTTGGTTTTTGATGTTCAATAATATTTCTGTTTGTACTATTTATCATGTCCTTCCTGACAATATAGGACATCTTTAGTACCTGATGATGGCCTGAGGAGGACCGAAAATTCATGATTAATTATGTTTGGGAGAGTATTTACATTTTTTAAAATACTTTTTAGGAAGCTGACATAAAGATCGCCTGCAATGTCTTATTTGGTCGGTATGAAGGAAGTCTTCCGGCGTGCTATCGAACGTAAAAAAAAACTACACCTAAAAGTTAGCAAAATAACACATAATGAACAGTTATTAAAAAAAATACTGGGAGAATAACACCCTTAGGGCTTAGACAGATTTTTGACATTTAAATTATACACTAGAGTTTACAATAAATAATTATAAACAATGTTAAAGTATTTTGTTGGAATAATACCTAAAAGCACACAGTCGTAGATATTTATATACCATGGCAATTTATTTTGTTGGAATAAGAAATTAAAGCATATAGTAGTAAATTAACCCATCCAGTCCCGACCGGGTTTTTACCCAGCCTACCCCCAGATCCCGACCGATTTTCGACTTTGTTTTTTGGCTGAAACCTTCGCTTTTGGTGAGAAACATCGAAAATTCACAGAGAAATCGCGATCCTGAGGTTAAAAAATGTTGATACAGGTGTCACTCAACCTTACGTTTTCCTTCTTTTTCAGGGTACCTGGCTAAAGAAAATGAGCTATGGAAGGGTTAACTAATTCAAGCCACTTTAAATTACGTATTTATTTCATTTATTTGGTACGAAATTATGTGTAGTACAAGTCTATTTTGGTTTTCACACAATCATATAGGCATTTATAAGCATTGTTCACCCACCCAAAACCCCAGTATATGGCACCTTCCTTTATGACATTACCACCTCATCACTTCTGTTTGTTTCTACCTCTAGCTTTTTTATTTCTTTGTCCTCCATCTCAGGAATCACTCACCGTGAATTTCGTCATTGGAGAGACCGTGGGACAGCATACCGTGATGAAAAAGTTTGTGGAGAATTTTGGCTGAATGTTTTACCATTTAACAGAGTGGAAATACCGAATTGAAATCTGCTCAGTGCTTCCTTTGTAACACGTTTTAAGGAAAATAACGAAAACTGTAACTTTCGAGAAATATAGTTGTGGTCCCTCTCATTATCTAAAAGAAATATGGTTACAGTTGAGCATACAGTTAGCCAGTTCTTTAGGCAAATGTAAAATGTATCCGTGCTGACAATCAGTACCATAAATGGGTATGGGGAAGCTTCGTTATTGTGGGTACACAGTAAGTGAATAGGTAATTAGTTATTATTATTAGTAGTAGGAGGAGGAGGAGGAGGAGGAGGAGGAGAAGGAGTAGCAGCAGCAGCAGCAGTAATTTCATTTCATTTCATTTAGTAATATAACTACATAGTTGGATAATATCATTCTATATTATATACAATACGTGTTATAGGTATGGTTTTAAATACATCAGCAGCAGTCCTGAGTCATAACAATTCCAATTTTAACCCGCTGATATAAACTGTATGTAACAAAGTACATCCCTCACAGCATCCCTCTACACTGTTACCATTGTTTCAGTCTACTCCTATTACTCTTTTCCCTGTCAACAAAGACATCTAGCCTTTGCACGCATAAGCGGAAGGTGACTGACAATCGTTAAAATATTCAGTTAAAAATAATATTAAAAGAACAAAAACAAAAATAAGAATATATGTGTCTAATTAAAAGACAATGATTTAATCACTCCACACATAATAAAAATAACACTAAAATGTTTAATTATAAAAATAATCCCCAAAATCAATATTTTGAAAATATATATGCTTCAAAAATATTGTACCCAATTCATTAAAAATTTGCTTAAAAAAAAAGAAAGTTTTAAAAATAATATATTAAAAATAAATAATGAAAGTAATAAAAATAATAAAAAAACAAAATTATAAAAGTTCAATGTCTGGTACAATATATAAAAACCTTTTTAAAATATATGGTTAAAATATTTTTAACGTGTCTCTAATAAATAAAAACTTAATTATAAAAAGATAAATAAATTAAAATCAACATCAATCCCACACCCATATGACAAGTGCACTAAAATCCATAGAAAATACAGTGCCCCCTCCTATCCTCATGTCTTTGTACCCACATTATGCAAGAGGTTATAACAGCCAAACTTCCTCCAAGAACATTCACTTCATACTCACTTCTGAACAGGGAAACAACACTGTTAATAAGTACGCCATTAAACAAATGTGGAATGTTTGATTTGATAAGGGAGTTGTGATTTTTCTTCATACCAGTAGTAGTAGTAGTTGTAGTGTAGTAGTAGTAGTAGTAGTACCAGTAGTAGTAGTAGTTTTAGTAGTAATATCATCATCATTATCGTCATGATTATCATTATTATTATTATTGTCGGAAAATAAAACCCACACTTGAAGACAAAGAATATATGTACAATACCAAACAGTTTCGGTGGACACTGCCACCATCTTCAGTGGTCAACTAAATCGGACAAAAGCAATACATTGGTTATTCTGGACAAAACTGAATATGAAAATAAAATGAACCATCTTTTGATTGCTACCACCACCTACGAAAAATTGCGGTCTTCCCCTCTGAAGAGACTTGCAGCTGCATTCAATAAGAAAGTGAAAGAAGTGTTGAAAAATGTGCCTAGTTTAGATATCAATAAGTTCATTCAGATCAACCCTAAATTACCATATATATATGGACTACCAAAGACCCATAAAACTAATATTCCATTGCATCCTATAATTTCACAGTGTGGGTGTTTTACCTATAAATTATTACAGTTTCTTGCCAATAAACTAGCCCCTGTAGTAGGTACAGTATCCTCAGCACACGTAAAGAACTCCTCGGAGTTTATAGAGAAAATTAAATCACTTGACTTTTTCTCCGGCAAAATGGTTAGCTTCGATGTTGACTCATTGTTTACCAAATTTCCCATTAATGATGTTTTGGAATTTCTAGCTAAAAAATTGCCGGAATGTGACTTTGACTTGGGTATGCCAGCTGACTGTTTCATAGAACTCGTAAAACTATGTGTGACATCGAATGCTTTCTCATTTAACAACAACTTCTACATGCAACGTTTTTGTATGGGTATGGGTTCTCCATTGTCACCCATTTTAAGCAATTTATATATGGAGTATTTTGAAACGGAACTACTGCCGCGAATTTCTCCCCCTCAACTCATTTGGTTTCGTTATGTTGATGACATATTTTCATTTTGGCCTTCAGCACTTGATAATTTTGACGAGTTTTTCTCACACCTAAATAATCTTGCTCCCTCCATTAAATTTAAAGTTGAGTCGGAGAATGAGGGTGTTCTTCCTTTTCTTGATGTACTGGTGATGAAGAAAAATCATTCACTTAGCTTTAAGGTGTATAGAAAACCAACCAGTTGTAACTTGTTCATCCATTACTTTTCATATCACCAGTCTGCCACAAAATTGTCCATCTCATCAATGTTCCTTAGAGCCCTTAGAATTTACAGCCCAGGACATATACAAGAAGAAAATAATCTCATTTAGGAAATCTTCCAGAACTTAAGGTATCCCAAATGGTTCATTAAAAAAGCATACCTTAAAGCTAGGCAATCTTTCTACGTACCTAAAAACCCCTCCACAGGAAAGAAACGCTTCCTCACTTTGCCTTATGTTGCAGACTTGAATATGTTAAAGTTAACAGGTTACAGCAGTGATGTAAATATAGCATTTAGGCATACTTCCACCATCAGATCAATGTTAGTAAAGAACAAATGTACAACATTCAGAAGCAGGCATATATAAAATTTCTTGCAAAGACTGTGAACTAGTTTACATAGGAGAAACAGGTCGAAGTTTGGAAACACGGATTAAGGAACATAAGTATGCCATAAAAACATGTAACTTAAACAATGCAATATTAATCATGTTTGTGAAGCCAACCACAGAATTGACTGGCAAAGTAGTCATCTACTGTATAAAAGTGAAGACTTTCGGAAACGAAAGATTATTGAAGCCATGTGTATCCAAAAATACGAGAATTTCAACCTTAGTGAAGGCATGTACAAGCTAGATCCTATAATGAGGTCCCTGGTGGAAATGTCCTTTCCCGCACCGACACAGTTGGGGTCAGACAGGAATTACACCTGACCTGCCTGGTGGTGTCCTCCCCTTTCACTCTTGGGAAATCCCCGCTTACAGTAATCCACCCCATCCCACCTCACCTTTACTCCCTTCCACACACACATGCATAAAATGGAGCCCTTGTATTGTCAAAATGTCATTCCCTCTCTCTATCTTGACCACTGAAGATGGTGGCAGTGTCCACCGAAACTGTTTCGTACATATATTCTTTGTCTTCAAGTGTGGGTTTTATTTTCCGTCTTTGATTATCACGCAAGAGTGATTCATCCAGCCATTATTGTTATTATAATTATTATTTTCCCTCCTTATCCTTTTTCGCTCTGCTTTAACTCGTCCATCATCGTTGCTAATAACAGTTCATGCAGTTTGTCTGAGATTTTGCTTAAGCGTGTTTGAGTGGTGGCAGAAACGACTTAGAAATCACGAAAGGATGGCTACGCGGAGGAAGTACATTTTTACCCTGTTTAATTATTTATTTATATGCTTATTTTCCGACTCTGGACACACGCCTAACACTCAGTTCCAGTAGACCCATCAGTCCCATGTGGCACACGCCTTCTCATGCCCCCACTTTTGTACTAATAACCACCGTCCATACTGAATACATGGCAGGATTTCGGTGGTGGTGGTGATGATGAGGTAATGATGATCTACAGTATATGATGAGGGTAAACTGTACTTGTTTTTGCTCATTGTTTTCTTTGTATGCAAACAAACTTCTACATACTGAGGTTAACTTCATAAAACAATAACCTTTTGTCATAGCTAGAAATCCCTTGGAGAGAGAGAGAGAGAGAGAGAGAGAGAGAGAGAGAGAGAGAGAGATTTACCACACTTATGAACAATTACATACAAGAAAAAGAAAACGAAAAAGAAAAAGAAAGAAAGAAAATGGAACCAATTTGGCTCAGAGGTTATCACGTTAGCCAACCTATCAGGGAT
>JAGKTI010030305.1:0-12425 GCA_018397915.1 Birgus latro
CAACAAACATGAGAGGAGTCTATGGCAAACTTAATATCTGACTTGGCACAAGCCTCTGATTCTGGTAAAAATAATCTTGTCTTTAATGCATCGAAGACTTACATCTTTTGACCCATTAAAATCTACCATCGGAATATCCTCTAATTTTTAACAACACCCAACTCAATCTTGTATCATCATCGAACGTGCATGAGGTTACCTCCTCTCGGAGTTTTGACTTGGAAAGATCATATTACCTCATTTATAAAATCTGCTTCCAAGTGATTAGGTGTTCTCTGTACCTTCTTTACCCCCGCACAGTTGTTGACTTTATACAGGGGTTTTATTTGCCCCTGTGTACACCACTACTTTAATGTATGGGGAGGCACCAACATACAGTAAGGTGGAGTCAAAGAATTTTCATCTCACTAACTCTCCTCCTCTTACTCACTCCCTACAACTCCTGTCTCTTTGCCGTGCTATTGCATCTTTATCTCTTTTCTATCGTAAGTTCAGTGGTCACTGGTCCTCTGAATTCTCTGCTTGCATCCCTCAACCACTATGGCAGGTGCTTAGCTCCTGTGTTGTAGCAAACTCTTATCCCTTTACTGTCCAACCCTCTAATATCAGAGTTAACTGTTAATGCCAGTCTTTAATGTGTGCAACAGGTCAGCTCTGGAACTGTCTTCTTCCGTCTGTATTCTCTACTGCCTATGACCTAAAGGCAGTGTGTCCAAGCAGCGTGAACAGATCTTCAGTTTGGCTCTTTATTATCGTGTATTTCTTACTGCATAGAGGAAGCAATATGCAGGCTTTTAGAGTTTTTCTTTGCTTGCATTAAAAAAAAAGAATTGTTGCAATATAGTGCATCATAAATGGAAACTGGTTTGTTGTGGTAATACGTGTAAACTAGAATTTTTTTTTTAGTTCCAAATAAGTGCTTCAGAAAAAAGAAAAAGAAAGAAAAAAAACTACACGTGTCAGAAATGGACATGACAACAGGGATGGGTCATGAGATCTTATGCGTTACAGAAAACTTACTCGCAGAGAAAGTAAAAGAAATTGTAATGACTAGTCACGTGTAATAAACCTTGGAATTTCTTTTCTTTCTCCCACCCAACACACTGTAATGCACATTGTCACTCTGAATAACCTGGAAAATTTTGGGCAAATAAACTGAGTTAGCCAAACGTATAAGGGGTGATGATTTATTCATGTAACAGTGGCCGGGGGCAGTGGAGAGGAGTGTCAAGGACAAGTCGGGCGAAGGGGAGCATGAGTGTATGTAAGCGCGGAATCCCTCTTTGTCCCAAGCTGGGGCCGAGGGCTGAGGGCTGTAACTACCAACTCATCCCCGTACGAAAACATCCTTTCGTGACTCCCCAAATTACTTCTATTCACCATCTCCTACCCCCACAATGCCTCCACCTCCAGCCGACCGGGGGACACTTACAACAGAGAGATGAAGGATAAATGAATAATCTGGTCTTTAACTGAATGTTCACTGTGCTGTACAGTAATTATGCAGCTATGACTGGTTGAAAAAGCCTACTTTCAATAAAAAAAATGCATACAAGATTGGCTTGGCTTCTAACGCCCGTAGTCTTGAAAATGAGGGCAGGGGTTGCCCTTTCCGCACCCCACTCGAAGTGGAAGCTCACACCTTCAACGTAAGTGGTAATCTTGAAAGCGTTAGAGCGCACCCCTTCGTGTGGGTAGGCACGGCAAACAGTTGGTAACACTTATTAATTTTGAATTTTAAAATCTTAAAATAAAAAAAAGCATATGACAGTTTATAAGACTGACATACACTATAATCTCTTATTGTTAGCACTTCTTATCTCTTTTATTATTAAAGTCTGGTATTAGTTCCTAAATACTCTGCATGAAAGTAAGCATACAGGCTTTGGAGAACCTGTACCGTAGGAAAAATTCCTTGTCAGACATAGCTTCAAACGGGTTCATGCAGTCAATAATAACGCCATGAATACGCCTTGGCTGGTCATATCGATTTTGACCACATTATGGGAAATGGGGTAGCGTGATTTTATTGACACTAGAGATTATGGGAAATGGGGTAGCGTGATTTTATTGACACTAGAGATTATGGGAAATGGGGTAGCGTGATCTTATTGACACTAGAGATTATGGGAAATGGGGTAGCGTGATTTTATTGACACTAGAGATTATGGGAAATGGGGTAGCGTGATCTTATTGACAGTGGGTGAGCAGGTAGATAGTAGTACCCTTTGCGGGCCACTCAAACTTGTCTATACCACTCCTCAGAGGATAGCAAAATTTAAACTCGAAATGACTTAACCTAAGATTTACTAAGTATTAAGAACTGAAGATTACTCTTCCTGCTGTGAATGAACAAACAGACAAAATGTAATCAGTTTAATTCTCCAATCAGTTCTTTCAACCTCTGAACACGTGTCCCACTTTGTCTGACTTGATCATTTACTGGGAGAAGGTCATTGTGAATTTTAGTGGCATTAACCCTACAAGGAGGTGGATTATCAGTTCTCTCGTATGATCCAGTAATTGTGCCCTTATGACATACCTTCTCTTTCTTAGTTGTATTAGTGAGTGAGAAGTAGATTGAATTCTCAGAACTGACTTTTACCAAATAAGGGTGACTGTTATGACTGACCCTAAGGTGGGGATAAATGATAAGGTTAGTGCCTGGGTCTTCTCTTACAGGGACGGGCATAAAATTAGACTGATATGGGTTTACTTTCATGGTGGTAAGGACATTGATTTGCGAGAAGTGTTGTGATGGGTTGGAGGGTTCGACTGGGTCAGCCTTCACTCTTTCGACTTTGTTCCTTTGTCGGTGAATATGATTCACAACATAAGGGGCGCCTTCCCCTACCATGACTCTCCTTGCTCCATCCCACATAAGAGGAGCTTGACCTAGTACATCACAACCTAGGAGCAGATCCGTATTAATATAAGAATTTGGCACTACCGGGAACCATTGTTTATGGATCTTCTCTTCTCCAACTCTGATTTCTGCCTGCAGCATTCCTAAAATTCCCAAAGGTGCGCCTGTGACTCCTTGTAAACGAGGCGGGATTCACCGCGTACTTACTTCTCTACTGATTCGCTGGACAGCTGTTTCCTTAATTAGAGTGTAGCTACTCCCGGTATCAACTCTAGCTTCTGCTATATTTCCATTAATCACTACACTGATGGTGGGGGATGTATGACCACCGGTTAGTCATAATTTCTGGGGTGGATCTTGTGAATCTTTCGATTTGGAGTCATTTTGTTCTGCAGGTTTATAACTACGTCCAGGACACCCACAGTCCCCACGACGACATCCGGATGTGCGGCAGTCAAAACAATGTCCAGGAAGAGATTTCCGCCAACACTCTTGGAGACTGCGATGAAGCTCAACACTGGGCACAATATTTACCACTAGATGTTCTGGAGTTGCTAGGTTGCCCTTTATTCACTCGCGCTAGGCTAGATTTGTGCTCACGGACCTAGCGTTATAATTCTTCCACTTCGTCATTCGGTCCATCTGGACTCGAGTGATCTGTCTGGTTCACTGATGTGGACGGCAACAGCCGATTCTCGAGTTTCCTTTCCTTGACATTATTCTCGGCAGGTACCACATTGACACGAGAGGTCTGACTCACTTCCAACACTTGACGTTCATGTTCAGCTGTATCTTGGAACTTCTCTAATGGGTACTCGTCGTCTAGGAATCCCTCAAGTTTTTCTCGTGACGGGAGAGGTAAGCCATACCACAACTTCCGTCTGATTGCTTTGTCGCTGTTGGGGAACTTTTCGTTGGGGAATATATGTTTTATCGCTGCATGCTGGCATATGAAACAGTGTGTGAAAGCCTGGGGTGACTCTATCCAGTCATAACACATTGATTCTAATTCCTGCCAAGCCCGATCTGTACTGACTTTGATGGCAAACTCTGTTCGAAGAAATTCCTAGTCCTGACCATGAGACTACTCGATGCTTTGTCTGGTTGTTATGAATGAAAATGGTAAGTTCAGGGCTCATGCGCATCACATCATCAGAATCACATTGTTTAACTAATTCAAAAAACATTTCCAGACGTGCTGCAGCATCGATACCCTGTAACTGGTGGAGTTCCAGAATCAGAATATCGCGAGACTTTGTGAGGCTCGCTTTTGCTCTCATTGTTGGATGAGGATTAGAAGATAGAGGATAGAAGATAGAGGATAGAATGGATTCGTGGGGGACCGTTGAGTTTCTAACCCGTCTAATTCGTTCATTAACTGAGTAAATCTAGATGAAAGTTTCTCCCCCTCTTTCATTTGAAATTTCTACTATCTCGCCAGCTCATGGTGTCAAGGGAGGAAGTTTACTCTTATTTCTATATTGTCTCACTCTGTTCTCCTTGACATGTGACCCCTAATTTCCGTTAACAACTTCTCTTCCACCTTACTCCTCCTTTCACTAAACCAAGCCACAAAATATATAAGTTGTGTTTCCATATCGATATTCGTTTTATTATCTGTGAAGAATAATTTTGCTTGTCCACCAGGAGCTTTAAAGATCATTAATTCTAGAAATGTCGCAATATTAAGTGGGCCTCTAGTGTACTGTTATTGAGGGATTGTATCTCGATTCATTCATTAACTGTAACAATATCTATCTACAACAGTGTTATCCCACAACAGTATCTTATCCCACCGCTTTAGCCACCAGTGTAACGATGAGAATTAGTCACCACTGTAAAGACCAGCACCTTAGAGTTTATGGGAAATGGGGTAGCATGATCTTATTGACACTTAAGAGATTATGGGAAATTTGGTAGCGTGATCTTATTGACAGTGCGTGAGCAGGTAGATAGTAGTACCCTTTGCGGGCAACTCAATCTCGTCTATACCACTCCTTAGAGGATAGCAAAATTTAAACTCGAAATGACTTAACCTAAGACTTGTACTAAGAACAGAAAGAGGGATTACTCTTCGAACTGCGAATGAACAAACAGACAAAGTATAATCAGGCTCTGTATCTCCAGGATTATAAATCTTCACAATCTAAATTAATATTCATACGATACTGATACACGTGGATATAGTAATCCCGTGGTTACTGACACTCTCGTCGGGAAGAACCCTAGAAAAATTGCCACCAAAGAATATTCTCGTAAGACTAAATATGTACAATAACTCAAAAACTATGTACTAGACACAGTATTCAAATGGACCAGCCGAAATACACTTGCATTATATGAACTAAGAAAAGGGGGAGGGGGGAATATAGTTTGAACAGAGAGTAGGCATAAGCTAGAACGCTCAACCTTTGAATGACAGGAAGAGGAACAGCAATCTCAATAATCAATACAAGAGGGATCAGGGGAAATATCACCAATTTAACTCACCAACTTATGTGAGGACTTACATTACACGAGTGAATGGCGGGGGGGGGGGAGTTTGGCACTAACCTGTGAATGATAGGGAGAGGAGCAGCAATCTGGTGGTTTGGCTGTTTGTTTGTTTGTTAAAGATTCCCTCCACCTATAGTGAAGGCCGGGCCATACATTAGCCCGGTCAGTGGAGATTGGCTTGTATAAACTGGGTGGATGTCGGGAGAAGGCAGGCAGCAAGGCAGAAGGCAGGGAGGTGGCGAGCGAGGCCAGCTGATGGTCAAAGAGGGCAGGCCGGGGCGAGAACAGAGTGGAAACTGCAGCACGATGGAATGGCGCCGAGCAGTCGCGGCGCCGATGGACAGGCGCCGACGACGAACTGTAGATGGAGTTGCCCCGACGATGCCCTCAGCTCCCAGGCCCTGGATGGAAAGGGCCGAAAAGACTCGCCCAGCTCCCCAGCAGCAGGTGGAGGCCAAGGAGGGAAGGCCCAGTCACGGTGGTGGGAGGGAGGCCCCGATCCTGGTGGAGGGAGGAAGGGTGAAGTGGAGACCCTTAACCTCCTGGTGGGCGGACAGGGCTCCTCCGAGGTGCGACAGGCACATCCTCCCCGGCGGAAACACTGCTGCAGAGAGCTGGTCCCACCGAGAGCAGCGGTGGAGGTGTTGCCTCGGTGAGAGATGGGCTGCGAGTGAGTGGGTGGTTTGGCGCTGCTCCATGCCTTATATACGCGACTATCACAGTATCGGGAATTGGCTAAAATTTTAACTGATTACATTGCCGTATTAATGTCTCTTTTAAGATTTCCAAAGAATACGAAAAATACGTTTGCACTCGACATACGTAGAAAAATGACTTACGCTGTTTAAAATTTTTATAATAGGCATACAGGAACTTTAATCATAATGAAGCCATAACAAGTAAGAATCCGAACAGTCCATCCCCATGCCGGTTTATGAGCTTACATGACTGGCAACACGACGCCAGTAACAAACTTCGCGCTTCAAAAACGACTATCATCAACAATCATAACTCAAGCAACTACCAACTCACCACTACATGTAAATCTCTAGATCAGAGTATGGAGGAAGACATTCGCGATTGTTGATTCCTCCGAAAACTTCCGCGGTTTTACGCCTTCACTGAAAACGGCTGGTCCATATGTATAAAAGTTAAATCACATTCGTACCATTTCTCGACTTAGTCCTATCAGTATTAGAAACATACTCATACCTTGAATATCAACTAAGACTAAACTTAAATATAGGACTGAATGGCTAAAACTGAACTGTACAGGCTATATTTACAACAATACCTAAGCTTAAGATTACATTTACAATACTACCTTATACTTACTTATACTACACTTAAAATTGTGGCCATACAAAATCACACCAAAATGCACCAGAGAAATATATTGCAAAGCCAAGGCATAATAGTGCAGATTTGTAAAAATTGACCGAACACAATCACGAGACTTCATAATTCACACCAAACGGTTGTGCACGATTCGTCTGCTTAGGTGGTGCACGGCCAGTCTTTACGGTAGGGATCATTTCCTGAACTATTCAAACTAAACATGTAATAGGCGTCCTCATTGAAAGTGTGGAACGTGTTCAAGCGAGCGAGCAAGTCAGGCAGTGCTGATTATCGTTTCATGTGGCTCATCAACTTCCTCTGATTTCTTGACATGAAAATGCTAAAAAGAACATATTAGATTACACCAAAAATATTCCCTCACACTTCCTAAACTAATACTCCTCTTGTATTAATTTTAGTTTTAGGGCCAGGGACCTAGCAGGTTAATAATGAATTTGCTTATTGCTCATTCACAAAAATTACTTTCACCAAATCTTTGGTGTGCTTCGATTCAAATCAGAAATAAGAAATTCAGAGTTTCTTTCATCGATCAGGGTATTGTATTACCTTGACTCAAATTTAGTCAAAAATTTCCAGACAAACAAACAAACAAATAAAAAAAGTACTATTTGTTTTGAAAAGTCAAACCCTGGTTGCTTTCAGAAATCATCGGGAAATAGTGCTGCCCTACTGACGCAACCTTAGACCATTACTTCTTGAGCAGCCGGCTGTTACACTAATCCCCCTTATCATAAAAAAAAAAAAAAAGTTTCCTCGGTTTACGGAAAAACTGTTGGGAATTACGGGTTGCCTATGAAATGAAAATAATTGAGGATTTTTACGTGATTTCCAAATTGGTCTATCTTTCTTGTAATTTCAAAATTCCGGAGATATCCAAAACAGTTCGCAGCTCTCCTACAGAGATTTCCCCCTGAACCCATTTCTTGCTGATGCGATAAATCTTTCGCTCGGGTACCTATGTCGGAGGTCCAAACCGTGACAAAATTTGGTGTTCTCACTCGCTTCGCTCGCTGGAACAAAAATAGATCTAGATACAGCAGGTCATCTTTTTTTTCTCTTGTCGTAAATTAATCATCTTAGTAGAAGCAGCAAGGTCTTTTTAAAAGGAAAAAAATAATAAATACTTTTTTTATTTTGTTTGCAGGATATTTTTATCATTACATTTAAATTCCCATCACACACACCATACGCTCCCTCAAAATTCTACATACTTTTCTTTGTACGAGGCTACTATAATATGACGAAGGGGCATGTGATGGGGTGTTATGCGACTCCCTGCGGATTCCAGTACTACGCTGTGGTAATTCTCTCCCGTTCACTTGGGAAGGCTTTCCCTTTCGTGGGTTATGATTACCAAAAGATACGGATTGGGCAAGGTGAACGCCTAACCACATTTTAAGACTATGGCTCTAAGACCCCCAGGGTTTAGGGGTTATGATTGAAGTGAGCATAATACTTGAGTAATTACATTGTGAAGCTGTTGGAGATATAATTCTGAACGGGAATGGTACCGATGGTGATTGAAGCCTGTTCAGGGAGCTTGAGTAGATCTACACTTTTTGTACACTGGTACTGTAGGACAGGTAGTGCTGGCAATTTCTTTTAGATTTTGAATAAACAATCTTTGTAAGGCACAGGAAGCTGAGGAGTGTTGTGTGAGCTGAGACGAATGATTAGAAAAGATTAAAATGTTTAAGTCTTGAAGAAGGATGGGTGTAGTACAAAATGTCAGGATTAGTATAAGGTTAGAAAAGGATTTAATTAATTATGGTTTATACCAAATACAAAAAAAGGAAGCATATGCCACTTTCAAATACGTGGCGTCCTACAAAAGAACTACAAATAAAAATTTTGACATTAGAAGTACGTTCTTGGTTGCTGAATAACTTACCGTTTGTCAGATGCTGAGGTTTCAGTATTGATCATCAAGGTGTTCATCATGGAAAATGTCCAGTGGGAAGAAAGTAGAGCCCCGAGGTCTTCTCTGGGCAGGCGAGTGACTACCAAGAGCCTCGTCGACCACACCAGGAGGCGGCCATTGAGGGACCAATCGGCGAAGGCAGTGAGGAAGGCTGGGTCGTCACTCACCACCACCACCATCACGCACCATGACACCTGCCGCAGCTGCTGACGTCACCATGGCACAAGTTAGCTGTGTGATCTACTTGCCTCAGCAGTAATGTGAGATTGACCAACCCACCTCAGCAGTAATGTGAGGGTAACCTACCCACCTCAGCAATGAAGTGAGAGTGACCTAGCCGCCTCGGCAGTAATGTGAAAATGACATATGCGCCTCACCAGTAATGTGAGAATAACCTATCCACCTCATCAGTAATGCGAGAGTGAACTACCCTCTTAAGCAGCAATGTGAGAGTAGCGAACCCACCTCAGTAGTAATGAGAGAATACCTGACTGCCTCAAGAGTTATGTGAGAGTGACCTACCCGCCACAGCAGTAGTGTTAGAGTGACCTTCCCACCTGAGCGAAAATGTATGAGTGACCCACCTGACGAGCCTGGCTGACCACCTGGGAGAGCTGTGCCTGCGTCACGTTAGCGTCCTGGCCGTGCACACCCACCTCGAACACACCCACACCCCGTGCAGCCCCATCACGAATACTCTAATGAAAAACAGTGTAAAATTATGCAGAGTAAATTATTTTTCAAAGGGCTACGAAGCCGGGGAGGAAAATGTATTATTACTCTAAAATGTCTTCCTAATTATCTATCCATCTATCTATAGCCAGACGTCTCTATGGCGCAAGGGAGGGCAACAAACAAATCGGTTCTGTGTTTCTCACAGCTCTAACTTTCTGTCTCGTATACTTCCCCACTCCTTCCCTTCATCTCCTCCTTGGTCTCCACCTCCCGCTTCCCCCCCTCCACCTCCCTCTTCCCTCCCTCCACCTCACTCACATACATTCTCATTAGTCTCTCGCTCTCCATCCAATCCACGTGGCCAAATCACATCTATATGTTTATCCTAGCGCTTTTTATCACATCCACACCCACACCACAGCGCTTCTTCACTTCCTCTTATGTCAGTCTGTCTCTCCATGTAACTCCACATGCTCCTCACAAATAACTCATTTCCACTGCTCTCACTCTTGACTTGTGCTTTTCCAACAAGGTTCAAGCTTCACTTCCATACGTTAGAAATGGTATCACAATCCCATCATGCAGAGGATTTTTTACCTTCATGCTCACTTCCATAATCCATATCACTGTTGACCTTCCTGCCCTATTATACCTTTTCATGGACTTCATCCTCTAAATTTCCATCCCTAGTCATTACACTACCCAAGTATTAAAATAAACTAATATATTCCTTTTCCTCATCATCCAGCCTCAGCGTGCATTCAGTGGCTTTATTTCTCTCGAAGACTACAGCTTTACTATTCCCTGCATACAGCTTTAGATTCTGGTTCTTACACATTCTAACAAACTTATTCAACAAGCCTTGCAATTCCCATTCGTCCCCATTTAACAATACAGTATTATCTCCAAACAATAGAACAAGAAGTTACCAAACGCTGACCTCTCTCATTAGGACCGCTCCAGCATCCACTGCCCTGCCTTATATCTCTTTTATGACTCCACCCATATGCAGATTGAACACCGTGGATATATGATCAAATCTGTGTTTCAGTTCAACATTCAGGCGGAAAAATTTACACGCACTGCAACCTTAGCACCCCCGTACATACTCTTCACGGCATTCAACAGCTTCCCACTTACTCCATATATTCTTACTATTTTCCATATTCCTAGTCTATCCACTCAGTCATATTCTTTCACCAAATCCAGGAAGGCCATATACAACTTTTTTCCTTTTTATAGAAACTTTTCCACTGAAGATCATAGGACGAATACCTGGTTTATACAACCTCTTCTGTTCCTAAAACCTTCCTGTTCTTCTCTAACTCATTCCACTGCCATTTTCCTAACTCGGTCAATAATTATCCTACCATATACTTTTCCTATCACAGCTAGAGAGCAAATGCCACTATGATTACCACACATTTCTTTTTCCCATTTGCCTTACCTGACTTTCAATCGTCCGGGACTACCTTCGTCACAGGCAAATCTGCAGATCTTCCATATCAGCTTCACTCATAGCTTTCCCCCGCGCTTCATCGTTTCACCACACACTCCGTCAGTTCCTGGGGTTTCCCCATTTTGACTTTCTTCATTGGTACCACCACTTCCATCCTATTGATCACATCCTCCCTTATCTCCCTCCTCGTCCCAGGTACTCTCCAGCCACCTATACTCGCACTACTTTCACTGTCTATGTTTAACAATTCCTTAAATTGTTCTCTCAGTCTGCTCACTTTTTCTCCCTTCTCCACTAGCAAATCTACCATTTTCTGCTTCCACTCCCCTGCTTCCTTCTTTATCACTCTGACTCTCTTTACCTCCTTTCCAAATATCAAGGTATTTGTTTGAGAACAGTAATGTTTTTGATAAAAGAATAAATTGTTTTCTGTGTGCTATTGAGTGCTGAAGGAATTTTCTGTGTGCTATTGAGTACTGAAGGAATTTTCTGTGTGCTATTGAGTACTGAAGGAATTTTCTGTGTGCTATTGAGTACTGAAGGAAACTCTCAGTGTTAAAACTCAGTTCCAGCTGTGAGACCATCGCTGTGGTAATGAACTGAGATATCAAAGCAATGATCTCATCCAGTTACAGAGCCTTATTTAACAAACGTATTCTTTCCCATTACCTTTATTATGGTGCTGTTTGCTGCTAAGTTGTCCGTGAGCAGCATTGGAAAACAACTGCCTTGTTGCCAAGTTTCCAACACTGCTCCAACCATCGGTACCGATTCCCACAGACGATCTCTAGAATCTGTAATGAAATAATGACTCTCTCTCTCTCTCTCTCTCTCTCTCTCTCTCTCTCTCTCTCTCTCTCTCTCTCTCTCTCCACACACACACACACACACTCACATTGTTAACAGAAAGGTTGGTGGTCCGGGCCCACCCGGGGACATAAGTTTTACACCGCTCGCTGCCTCAGTGGTAACGTTCTCGCACGCCATCTGGTAGACGGGAGTTCGTACCTCGCTCTGGTTGCGAAAAGTTTCACTGACGAAGTGGGTGGTTAGTGTCCTCCTTGAGCAAGTGGATGGGTGTGTCCGTGTGTGAAGGTCACAGCATTGTCCTTAGATCGGACTATTTGAGCTCTCAGCTCCCTTCCGGGAAGGTAAAAGCTGACGATCACGACCATCAAGTGATCCTGACTGACCCGGTGAGTTACACACACACACACACACACACACACACACACACACACACACACACAGATGGATGGATGTATTCCTGATCATGCTGGTGTTTATCATCATATTAAGACTACGCTTCCCCCAATGGTGAATCTATTGCATAGGGAGAGAGAGAGAGAGAGAGAGATCGGTAGTCAGCACACTTATAAGGCACTTCTTCAGGCTTTGGCATACAAGGCATCTTTCAACAAATTATATTGTTGTTTTCTTGAACATATTTCGTAAAATCTTTCACTCATATTATTTGCCTTATTACTTTGAAAATACTTTGTTTACATACCTTGTGTGATGCAAACTATACTAATTTTATAGGATTATAAAAGGCATTCAAGAGAATATGATGTTGTCAGCTGGAAATTAAGCAAGGAAGCAAAAGGTTCTTTGGCATTTCCTTTGTGAAACAGAATATGTTTGGCAAG
>JAGKTI010030306.1:2074-12424 GCA_018397915.1 Birgus latro
TCTCTCTCTCTCTCTCTCTCTCTCTCGATTTTTTTCCCTCCTCCTTCCTTCGATCTCTTCCTTCCCTTCCGTGTTCTTCCGCAATTCAGTTTCGTTAAATGATCACCTGCTCTGAATCCTTCCATCACTTTTTCTCTTCCTCGTTATTATATTTTGTCATTCACTCACTTCCTTCCTTCCTGCTTTCTTTCCCTCTCGCGTTTGTATTTGCTTTCATGTCCTCCTTGACTCCTTGTTTTATTTTAGTTTGTTCCTCATTCCTTTCTGTTTACGATACTTCTTTCATTTCCTTCCTTCCTTCCTGCTTTCTTTCCCTGTTTCCTTATTTCTTTTTCAATCAATCTTCCGTTCTGTTTTATCATCCTTCCCTCATTCGTTCCTTCCTTCCTAGATTTTTTTCTTGCATCTGTCCCCACTTCCTTCATTCCAACAGTATTTTTCTCTCTGACCTAATTCATTCACTCATATTCTTCATCCCTCCTTCCCCCCCACCTTCAGTCTCACCTTTAGTCCCTCCCTCTTACCTTCACTTCCCCTCTGTATCCCTCATTCCCTTTCTTTAAATCCTTCCTTCCCTCCCTCCCTGCTTCCACTCCCTCTGCCGCCCACCTTCCGTTTTTCCTTCCTTTATTTCCTTGCTCCCTTCCTCCAACCCCCCTTCATTTCCTTCCCCCTTAATTCGTCTCCTCCCCACCCTCATTCCTTCGCTCCCTCCTTCCCTTTTTTCTCTCCCTTCCTCTTTCCCTTCTTCCTTCCTTTCTTCTCTCCCTCCTTCCCTCCCTCCCTCCCTCCCTCCTTTCTCTCTCCTTCATGCTTTGCTATCCTAATCTTCAGCTCATAGAATTAGATGTAGTCATAGTCTTTTCTGTAAAAAAAAATACCGAGAGGATCATTATGTCTGTTTCTGTTTGATTTCCTTTCTTCCTCCTTCTATATTCCTTCTCTTCCTCCTCCAGTCCTTCTCTTCCTTCATCGGACCCACTTATAGTCTCGCTCTCACTCCCTCCTTCGATCCCTCCCTTCCTGCTTCAATTCTTCCCTCCCTCCCTCCCTCCCTCCAGCGCCCCTCCTCTTCCTAGTACGAGACCCCAATACTTCTCCTTGTGATTTGTTTTATTATTATCCGAAGTTCTTTCTCCCCCTCCATCCCCCTCCCTCCTTCTCTCCGTCCTTCCCTCCCTGCCTCCCTTCCTCCCTCCTCCCCCCTCCCTCCCTCCTTCCTTCCCTCCAACTTTTCCCTCCCTTCTCCTTCTCTCACCCTCCCTTCTTCCTTCATCTTCCTTCCATCCCTCTCTCCCCTTCAGTACCCTTCCCCTCTCATTGCGCTTACACACACAAACTCTCTCTCTCTCTCTCTCTCTCTCTCTCTCTCTCTCTCTCTCTCACCTTCCCTTCTCCGCACCCATCCCCCACCCTTTCATCTCTTCCCTTCCCCCTCCCTCTTCCCTTCAGTCTCTCTCCCCGCTTCCCCTTCTACCCTCCTGAGTTCTCCCCATCTCTCACTCCTCCCTCTCACTTCACCCCTCCCAACTCCACCCCCTCACCTACCCATCCCTTTCTCATTTTCAGCCTTTTATTCATCTCTCCTGTCCTTCCTTTCTCCACCATTCCCCCATCATCCTTCTTTTCCTTTTACTTTGCTTTCTAATCTCCTTTCCTTCGCAGTCTCCCCTCCCTCAGCCCCTATCCTCCCTCCCTCTTTTCCCTTCCCTTGGCTTCTTCCCCTTTATATCTCCTCCCACTCCCCTCCCCATCCCCATCCCCGTCCCCTCTCCATCTCCCTTCCTTTCCCTTCCCCTCCCTCTGAATCCTCCCCCTTCACCTCCTCTCGGCTCATTTCCATATATCATCTCCCTCATAAGTCCACGTATTTCATTACTCCCTGCTTCTCCCTTCTCACGCTGAATTATTAACTTATTATTGTTTGTAACTATTATTTGGATTGCTATTATTGTTATTATTATTATTATTATTATTATTATTATTATTATTCGTGTTTTTTTTGTTTGGAGTTGCAGTTGATGTTCTTGTTGTTGTAGCTACTATTATCATCACCAGCATCATCATTATATACTTCAATTATCATCACTACTAATGTCCTCAATGTTAAAGAATCAATATTATATTTAAGACTAACAGGTTGCTTTTATCGGGCAGGAGTTAATCTGATTGTGGGGCCTCCGGTGATCCACGCCCTTCTCCAATGTTGCTAATTATAGTACTATACTCCTTTCACCTCAACTCGACCTAAATTTTCGCCGCTTGCTCTATATTTCACGTAGTTCAGTGGCAGAGAAAGACAGTACTGCGGCTCTACATCCTTCCCATGGCACCTCTTCGTGACTGGCATCGTATTCAAGTATTAATCTTGTTAGAACTGAGCATTCAAGACGGAGGGATGGCAAGTCTAGGCCAGGTTAGAATAAAAATGGTACATTATTGATTATCTTTATTTATAGGTTAAGTACATGTCACCGCTTTTGCTCATTATTATATTTGCTCATTTATCATTTTGCTCATTATTATTATTATTATTATTATTATTTATTATTATTTATTATTTATTTTTTAGTTGACCTCTTCACTCCGATAAAGTGTCATATCAATCTGACTTCCTTTCTACCAGAGAATGGATTAACTAGAGCCATCTCAAATCCACCCAGTTAAACAAGATTCTTCTTTTGTAAATAATAATAAATAAAATCGCCTGAAGGTAATAAATATTTGATAACTGAAGGTAATTAATGTATGATAAATGCCCTCGCTCCGGAAGGGTAACTTTCCTATCTAGTTTGTTACCTGTATCGATTTTTTTGTTCTTTTTTTTCACTAAATTTACTCCCCCTCTCAGGCTCCTATGACTCTCTCTCTCAGCTGAATAAAATCGTCTGTCTGTAACTGGAAGACGATGCTAGAGTTATTGGTTGCTATTCTCGTCATTTAAGGAAGCCACATAACACCTTTTCCTAAGCGATTTATTTTGTTTATTACACTTTGCTTTCTCCTGTGTTAGACAAATCCCTCCAATATCGCTCTACTCTACATGAATAACATACAAAAGGATATTAACCAGTCATATAAAAAAAAAAAAATCGCTGAGGAAGAGGTGTTAGGGAGCTTCCTTACCCGACTTGGATACGAGACATTAAAAGGGAGTTGATGGGACCGATATTACTTCCAGTTGAATAAAACCGTCTGGCGTTAGCTGGAATAGATTACTTGAGTTGTCCCGACAGTAGAGGGGCAGGACAAGATAATGCTATGGCTCTATATCCTTTCCATGGCACTTCCTCGTGACTAGCGCCGTACTGTAGTGTTTATTGCTACAACTCAGCATTCAAGGTGGACAGATGGCAACTTTATTCTTCAAGGTGCCAGTATCAGCCCCTTTGGTCCCATACTAACTTTAATACGAAAAAATATATATATATATATCGTCTTAGCTAGAATAGAAACCTAGAATTGTCCAAAGATGAGAGGGTTAATGGTTTCTTTATCATCACTGGTAAGATTCCTTTATTAATACTCACCTTCGTAAAATCATACAGTGTTAGCTTAAAAATATGCTAGAGTTCCCCAGGTCATGAGAAGGGTAGTTATGTGTGGAGTGTGCAGTGTGATTTGTTTTGCACTGTTTTCTTTCTGTGTTTGGTTATTAGCACCATTGCTTCATTTATTTCTTTAATGGTTGAATTGCTTCACATTGTTTAACTTGC
The DNA here is from genome assembly GCA_018397915.1 of Birgus latro. Lineage (NCBI taxonomy): Eukaryota > Metazoa > Arthropoda > Malacostraca > Decapoda > Coenobitidae > Birgus > Birgus latro. Next base: position 5,791 of record JAGKTI010030306.1, read on the forward strand.
TTGGATTTCCACCCTTCCTCCCTTCTTTCCTTTTTTCCTTCTTTCACTCTTTCCTTCCTTCCTACCTTCCCTCCTTCCTTCTCTTTTCCCTCTTTCCTTTCATTGTCCTTCCTTCCTTCTTTCCTTCCTTCCTTCCTTCGTTTTTTCCTCGATGTAATGCTACCATCAGGTTCCCCAACACTTCATGACAAGCCAAAAGATTTCTTGTGGTCCAGAAAATAGCACTTAATACGTTGGGGAGTAACCATATAACAGTATAGACGCCAGGTGGGCCAGTGGAGCAGGAAGCCCCAGTCGGATTTGCTCATTAGGGTGTAAATTAGTATGTTGGTTGGGGGTTAGGATGCCACTCAGGGTCGAGGGACTGGTCACCTTCGCCTTGAAAGTCGAGGGTATGTTGCCTATCTCGGGATCCCTACGCTCCATATGGGGGAATAATGGATTGGATGATAGACTGTTCTTTCCTTCTTCCTCTTTTTTTCCCCCGTTTCTGTTTTCTCTGGTTTCTGATTCTATCTCTCTCTCTCTCTTCCCTTTATTTCCTTCTTTCCTTCCCATTTAAGTTTTCCTTGCTTTCTTCTTGTTTTTCCTCCAAAGTCAACCTTCCATTCCACATGTGTTTAATACAATTTTCCCGTTTTCCTTATTCATACATTCCTTTCTGTCCTTCTTTCCCTCTCTTCTCTTTCGCTCGACTTTCTTTCGTTCACTCCCTCTCTCCTTTCTTCGAGTGCTTTCTCCTTTGTTTGCCCCACTCCTCCCTTCATTCCTTCCTCATTTCTTCCTTTCCTCCTTCTCTCCCTTTCTTCCTACTTTGCCTCCTAGTTCCTCTGTCCTATCGCTTAACCCCTCTTCCTCCTAATGCATTCGTTTTATTTTCCTCTAATCATCCATCCGTAACCTCTCCATTCCTTCCTTCTTTCTCTCATTTCCTATACTGCATTGTTTTCTTTTTCTCTTTCCTCCTTCGACTTCTCTCATTTTTTCACTCATTCTCTTCCCTGCCCTCCTCTCATCCCTCCCTCCCTCCCTCCCTCCACTGTCCATTTCTTCATCGGCAGAGTTGTAAACACGTGGAACATGTTACCCTGTAGTGAGGTGAAGCGTGATACAATACATTCATTTAACAAAGGGTCTGGTTAAATAATTTGGCTCATATTACCTGGCAAAATGTGTTTACTCAAGAATAATACATTTGTGAAGTATAATGCCTTGTACAGGATAAAATATATATACACAAGGACAGAACAACAACGATAAATACTTGTAACTAATGATATCTTGACGTTACATTTCCTTTGTAGTTTAGATCATGTACAATATGATCTCCATTCACCCTTTCCCATAAAATTTTCATGACAGCATTTCTACGCTGCTTTTCCCTCCGGCTTCGGGTAGAGAAATAGGCGAGTGGAGGGAGCCATCCTGTTATCCTTTACTTGCTCTTGACTTATTGAATAGATAGTTCTGTCATAACTTATCCTACAACGAGCGGCCTTTAGATGAACAGTAGGTCTGTTGTTTGATTTATTTTATTGTACACCTTCCCTGTTTCTCCTTTCTTTTCCCCTCTTGTTGCCCCTTTCTAGGTCTATCCATCCCTTCCCTCCCACCCCCCATCCTTCCTCTCCTTCCACAATGTTCCAATCCTTCCTCTTCTCTTCCTTCCCTTCTTCCCTCCTTCTCCAATGCCTCCCCTTCCCCTTCTCTTGTTCAGTCCCTGCACTCTCTCTCTTCCTCACTCTCTCTTTCCTTCCTCTCCGCTTCCTTCCCTCCTTCCATCCTTTTCCGATCCCTCCCTCCCTCCTTCTCTCCCTCGTTCAATCCCTGCCCTCCCTTCCCTCCCTCCCTGGGCGTGTAATTTATTGAGGGTGTCTGATTTCTTCCTCCCTGCTACTGGATTTTTCTCCATCCCCCCCTCTTTCTTCACTCCTCCTTCCCTCTTTCCTTATTCTTTCCCCTTTCCTCCCTCGTTCCTTCTTTCCTATTGCTTATCATATATCTTTCCTACCCCCCCTTCTCTCTCAATTCCTCACTTCTGTTCTGCCTTCTTTCCTCTTTCCCTCTATTCTCTTTTCTTTCTTCAGATTTAATTTCTCTTACCAAATTTCTCATTCTCATTCCCCCACATTCTTCCATTCATCACATTTTCCTTGTTCAACATTTCCTCATATCCCTCTTTCACCTCCCACGTTTCTCATTATATTTTCCTTCCATATACATTTTTTTATGTATTTTCTTGGTCTTGGTATGATATAATATTTTTTCAGTTCTCTATAATGTCATCCTGTTTTTCCTTTGTGTATATATCTCTGTTTTCCCTTTTCCCAGATTTTTCCCATACCCCATTTTTTCTTGTTGTTTCCCCTTAATCTTTGTTTGCCTTTGTTTCTCTTCTTTTTCTCTTATCGTTCTGTATTTACTGTTTACGACATATCTCTCTTGCCTATTCTGTCTCTCTTATTTCCTTTACCCAATTGTAAATCTCTCTCTCTCTCTCTCTCTCTCTCTCTCTCTCTCTCTCTCTCTCTTTCTCTTTCTCTCTCTCTCTCTCTCCCTTCGTGACCTGTTTCTCAATATTTATTTTCATCTTACTTTCCTTGTTCTGGAAATGTATCTTCTGTAGTAATTTTGATGCAGAAGTAGATAGATGCAGATAGATATGGATAGATTTATAGTGTGCCTGACTGAGTGAGTGACTGATAGGTAGGAATTAGTAGACAGAAAGATAGATAATTATAGATATACTGTACATAGCTGAACAGATAGACAGGCAGGAAACTGAACATTTATAATAATCCTTATATTACATCTTCCACAGTACAAACTCGCCCCTTCTTACTTGTATTTATTTATTTTTTTGTACACTGGGAGTTAAACATTTTTATTTATGATGTATGTAAAATCCAATTCTATTTTTTTTTTTCTGGTTATGATCCTCTCCTGTCAAGTCCTCGTCCTCCTCCTCCTTCTCCTCCTCCTTCCCTTTCATTTCCTCCTCCACCTCCTCGTCTCATCCATTTTCTTCTCAATCCCCATTTCCTCTTTATCTCATTCTTCTGATCCCTCCTCCTCTCCCTCCTATTCGATCTCTTATTCCTCCTCCTCCTCCTCCTCCTCCTCCTACATCTTTCCTTCCTCCTCCTCCCCCTGCTCCTCCTCCTCCTCTTCCTCCTCCCCCTCCTCCCTTTCCCACTGCATATTTCATTTACAGTCCGGAGGAAAGACGCGCTTTTCCTCTCTTACATTATTTCCTTCTTTCCTTATACATGTGTTCCTTCCATTGCGGCACATTGAACCAAGCACATTGACACAGGTAGCGAGAATGTGTTTTGATTTCGTTCGTTTTGGTGTGTGTGTGTGTGTGTGTGTGTGTGTGTGTGTGTGTGTTTTTTGTCACGTGGCCAGAGATTCGTCGTTCAAAATGGAATGGGGATTGATTTCACCCAAACACATCGACGCATTTGAAAAAAGAAAAAAACGAATGAACTTGTTTTAATGGCATCAAATCCATGTTATGCATTCAGACAGTCACACAGACAACAAAGATCCATTCATTTTCAGCTACAAACAGCCATCAACATACACATACACTCACAGATACACAGAGATACACATACTCCCACATACTACCCACATACTTTATATCAAATACACATACTTCCACGTGTTGTTACTTACATACAAATTCACATATTTCCCACATACTATAACATACACACAAAATTCACATACTCATTTTTACCACCCACATATCCCGACACATATACATACACATACAATCAATAGTGTTGTGTAAAAGCCACTTACATCCCACTCTTCTCTTTGTAATGGACGCATATCATTGACCGAGGTAAACAGACAGCACAGGTGCCTGATACATGAATTTGCATGTGTCAGTTTCCATGACTGATATGTATGCCATTTATCATACTGATCTCCATATGCCGCTTTGCACAGGCAGATTTTGGCATGGCAGTGTAAATACTTTGATGGTTTGGGTAAGGGATATAGCATTAGCTGCTTTCCGTACGGCAGATTTGCATAGACGGATTTGTGCACAGCGATTTTCATCACACTTTTTGACATGAACGGATTACCCTGTACTCCAAAAGCCTGGGTCTGTATTAACCAGGGATATTAACAAGTCTGCAGGATGAAAAAGTCTCCCTAACAGTTTAATATCATCAGAAATCTTTATTTTATGATTTTTTCCCCATTTGGTTCGTTGGGAAGTGTTTGATAGCGTAATGAGTGATAAGTAAAATACAAGTTAAGTCCAAGAAAGTCGGATATTTAGAGCCTGACTCACTTATACCTGTGTCAGGCACGGATGTTTCCGTGTCACTTTTCTGCTCAAAGAGGCTTCGTTCTGCCCAAGGGATCAGTTACCCTTAAGAACCAGTAACACGTGGCTTAAAACCTAGACTAAGATGGCAGCTTTGTAATTATTTCTTCAGTCAGCAACTTATTTCCAAGAGATTTGCTAAATTCCAAGAATAAGGAACTAGTTCGATTAGGATTTGTTCACACTGAGGCTGGATCGGATATAAGGCTCCCCAGCACCTCTTCATTACAGATTTTTAAAACATACTCTCTTGATATCCTTGTTTTTTTATCAATTTATATTGCACTTGTGCAGTGCCAGGCAAGAGGATATTAAAATGCAAACAACAACATGAATCGCAGAGAAAGGGATGCCACGAATTCTCCGCAGTAGCTTAGGATGCAAAACATGATCTAAAGCCGATTGCCCTGTCGTGTAGGTTGGGATAGAAATAGGCAAAAGAAAAAAAATCATTGGTTCGCATTCTAGGCATTGTTTTTCTCTCTCTCTCTCTCTCTCTCTCTCTCTCTCACACACACACACACACACACATTATGCCTGCCATCGAAAAACACCCTCTCCAGAACACTGGTTAGTGAAACTGGGTGTTCATTCAATTTTTTGCCCTACCGTACATGATCAGATAACTTGGTGCAGTATATTGGTCCAGTGTAATAGTGGGTGTGGATATTCATATTAAGTGTTCCACCCTTATATCCTCTTTTATGCCAGGGATATTATGTCGATAAAAAACTGTCTATAAATACACACAGACACACACACACACACACACACACACACACACACACACACACACATACACACACACACACACACACACACACACAAGAAGATATTGTAAGCAGATTAAGTTGCTGAGAAGTGCTAGAAATTCTCGAATGTGATCAAAAGAAAGAGTACGACCTCTTTTCCGATTTCGGTCTCAGTACGAATTTGCCCTACGTTATGTACAGTACATGTTATAGGCAAATAATTCGGTTAGGAAGGGATGCTACGATTCGTCGATGAAAAAGGCATTGTGTTCAGTTCAGGAGTCAGTCCGAACAGCCTCAATCTGTTATATATTATACAGTACAGTAAAAGTGCCCTGGCCAAAAGGAATACGTAAACCAAGTCGCTGCTCCAGTGCATACACATAGTCCTCGTCTATACATTAGCCATTTTAATACGTACATTCCTTCAGTGTGTATACATTGATCATTGTAATACATGCATGCATTCCACTGCTACGAGTATACTTTTCACTGCAGTATATGTGTACCTTCTGTGTAGCAACATTTTTAATTTACACATCTTCCAAGCTTATACATGGGCCACTTTGATATATACATACCTTCCACGAGTATACATTACCCACTTTTTGTACGTTGAGTAGATATACATACTTTCCTCGTGCATATAGTGGCCACGTTAATATATACCTGTACATACTTTTCACTTGTAAATATTAGTCGCGCTATTACATACCTGTACATACCTGCCACGTGTACTCATTGGCCATTTTAGTACATACCTAAACATATCCTCCACATTTAGGAGCACTGTAATTACCTGCATTTTCGTAATTCAATATGCATTCACTGATTTTCATTCATTTTCCACGCTGATTTCCATACATTTTTCCAAGCTGATTTTCATTCATTTTTTCCAGGCTGATTTCCATACACTGTTCCATACCGATTTTCCAATACAGATTTTAATATCGATTTTCACAGACAAGTTCGGTACTGATTTTTTAGTGGGTAAATTCAGGTTCGATTTTTTGACGGGACAAATTTCGAATAGATGGAAATGTTGACTAGTTTAGTGATGGTTTTCCTCGGCCTTCAACCTACTGTGAATCGTAGAACTGGATGCCCGTGTGAGGCGTGTGTGCAAATAGGCCGCTACAATACATTCATGCATACATACGTACATGGATACTCACATAGTCACACACACACACGCACACACACACACACACACACACACGCACACACACACACACACACACACACACACACACACAGCAAAACTGATACCTAAAACTGACGACTCAAACTCTCGCACTAGACTTTCCGGAGCGTGGTGCGAGAGTGACCTGGCGAATCACCTTTTCTCGGTAGCCTGTGTTCTTGGTAGCCTGTGTTCTTGGTAGCCTGTGCTCTTGGTAGCCTATGTTGTTGGTAGCCTGTGATGTTGGTAGCCTGTGTTCTTGGCAGCCTGTGTTCTTGGTAGCCTGTGTTCTTGGTAGCCTGTGTTCTTGGCAGCCTGTGTTCTTGGTAGCCTGTGTTCTTGGTAGCCTGT
>JAGKTI010030308.1:0-12423 GCA_018397915.1 Birgus latro
GAAAAGCGCCTGAACTACTGCCTGAAGAATCAGTATTAGCATGACTTGCTAACAACATAGGATTAGATATCTAGTACAGCTGTTCTTGCGGTAGGTAAAGATGAGGCGAATTATTCCATGGATCATGTTCCTGTTGATATCAAGAGGATCACCTCACTTACACCCTCAACGTGTAATCAGACAAGGGTGTCTGATCGCCCCAACAGCCTCAGCGGCAGTTGTACAGGACATAATGAGTACCGAAATTAGTTTGGACGTACTGCAAGACCTACCAATGATGTTACAGAAAATATCAGGACACTTAGAACTCTTGAAGCGGTATTAATACGCCCTTCCTCACATGATCACCCCATACAGGAAGTAGCTGAATTAATTAGCAGACTGGAAGCTACAACAGGCTAAGCACATAATGATCACCATTATCCAGGGCATCCCATCAGCTGGGTGTAACATACTTAGGGCAAGAAACATCACAAATACACGTAACACACGTGGTTTGTTTGACTTAGGTGGAGCAACTGTAGGCAACATTTTTGGACTGGCTACAGAAAATGATCTAGAGGAAATATATAACAAATTTAACAAACCTGCACGAATTCTCTCATATCAACATAAGTTGGCTGATACCCAGAATACCTCAATGCTGACGATTGTAAAGAACCTAAGGAAGGCAGAAGCATCAACTATAGGAACTGTGGAGAAAGTAAATGCACTAGAAGGAAACAATGCACTATTCCAACACCTCTCAGTGATCATGGAATATACTGACTTAATAATACTAGTCAGACAATACTAGAGCTCATTGTCAGTCTTTCATGAAAGGAATTGCTAATGCTGGTAATGGAAGAATTACCATTAATTTACTGTCCATTCACAATCTCTGTCAAATAATTGGTTAAGGCATACATAAGCATGGTTTGGAACCTTTGTTTGAGGAAAGAAATCTGATGTTATTTTATTCATATTTGGAAGCAACACACAACAACATCAATAGTAGTTCATGTACCGTTCGTGACAGATTTTTTCAGTCTATCAAATATACCCTTTTCCTTCTAAGAAAGATGACTCATTAGTCACCATCAACTTCAAAACAGAAGTCATCATGGTCTCCAAGAAACAGGACGCTGTCACTTTCACCAGTGCAACAACAACTGAACACAAATGTCGTACTTTGTCCTGCGTACATCCTCACGTTTCAGCCAGCTGAGACAGTCCCTTGTGAAATGTCTATCATAAAAGATCACAACATCCCTCATCACTGCAACTTCACATTCGCTCCAGATAATCTCATCCATCATTAACGCATTGAAAATTCACAATCCTTTTACATCACTCAAAATACATCAGTTTCTGTGACTTGAGACACACCTCAATCCCATACATCAACATCTGGATTTTACATCTCGCCAGATTGCTGTGCAGTTCTGACACCTACACTAAAATGCGCCCTGACAACGACACCCCCACCCTCCATGACGGAGAGGAAACAGCCACCTTACAGGTGTCTCAGCCTTCCGGGCCACAACGGCACACCTCACCTCCCATAAGCCTATCCTCCCCGCAACCGGACCAGACCCGAAGTAGCAGTCCAAAAACATTACTCTCCACCCGTGGCAGCCAGCACCAGACTCGGGGTGGGAGTTGCTCTAAAGCAGCCCCATGCAGCCACCCAGCAACATCCACCGGAACTGCTGGAGAGAGAGCAACCGCCAGTTCTTCCTCGTCTCCCACCCACCTTCAGGAGCAGAGGCACGACTGTGCCTGTTGGGCTAGTCGATGCGGGAGCATCCACTGGATCTCTCCTGCCCATCCTACGACAGGGAATAGAGTTGTGGTAGCTTCCGCTGGACCTGCCACTGCGGAGTCACCTGCCGGGTATGCTGCGGCTGCCCCAGACCCCCAGCAGGAGCGTGGTAGTGTCCGCCAGGCCTGCCTGACCGAGAGAACTCACCGGGTCTCTCCCTCCTGCCGCCCTCGAAATGAGAGGCACCTCAGCAATGTCCGCAGGACTTGCCTGGCCAAAGGAGCATCCACCGGAACCCTTTCTTCCTCTCCTCTGTCAAGGTGCCTTGATAACATCTGCAGGACTTGTCAGGCCCGAGGGGCATTCGCCGGATCCTCTCCTTCCCCGGCATGGAGTTGCAGCGGCGCCCATCGGGCCTGCCAGGATGAGGGAGTGAGCTCAGGCTCCCCCTCCTCCATGAAGCCAGAGGCTCCTGTAGGGGAGCGAGTCTCTGGCTCGGCCCAACCCTCCTGTGGCCGAGCGAGACGCCCTTCTACTTCCCCCCATCACCACCTGGGGTGGAACTCTCTCCCTTACAGGTGTGTCGCAGAGTGGACCCATCGCAGAGATCCAGTTTGCCCAACCGCCCTTGTCCTGGCCACCGGCGCTGACGGACTCGCATGGACACCGCAGCTGCAGGCAACTCCTGACGGCCTCCTCCTCCTGAGACCGCAGTCCTCGACCACCTAAGGGCGTGCCCTCCTCTCCGGGCTCCCCTGGGTCCCAAGGTCTCCTCCGCACTCTGACAATGGCTCGAGCCATATGGCCACTCACCTCCTGGCCCTGTTCAGCCCTAGTCCTGAGGGCCCGACTACTCCCGAGGCCAGCTCCCGATGGACCCGAGGTGGGTCTCCTGTTACGCCTACGGGACGCCCCTGACGTGAGGCGACTCCATCGTCTCCAGTCGGCCTCCCTCCTACAGCGGGACGTCACTTGAACCTTCCGAGGCCGTGAGTGTCCCCTCCTCCTGCTGCCACTCCCGTACTGTGTTAATTCATGTGTTTTCCCCAGTGCACCTTCCCCCGCAGTGAAACCGGGCCCCATGTGGCATCCCTGCTCCCTGTGTGACCCTGTGTATTCCCCTTCCCTCAGTGAGTGATATCCTCCCATTCCTCCCTCATTCCTCCAGTTCGGAGTGAAACCAGCATTGACTTCCCCAGTGGTTCTTAACAGACTCTCACCAGTGCCAAGGTTCAAGTGTCCCCACAGTGTTACATACCTATAGACTAGTACTGGGCTGATAGAAGGCCGGAACTTTATATGCAGCCCCAATCAGGACACTTAGTGAGCCACAGACTCAATATTCCCACTGTGCCACTCTGCTATATTGTGTGTTGCCTCAGTGTATTGTAAGGGATTTCTGTAAGAGCCACATGAAATAATCTATATTGTAATGTGTCCATCAATTTGGTTAATATACATGCAATACTGGTTTGCCTGTGTTTTTCCGCTGTTCCTTTGGTATATGTTCTAGCCCGGTCGTATACTAAAGGACCCCCCAAAGCTTGTGCCCGTGACTTATGGTGTGAGAAGTTTCACCCTTGGACACAACAGAAAACCTGAGGTTTGAGCCTGTGTGTTATGGAGGGAGAAGGCGCACCATGAAACACACCACATAACATACATTATCCACTCTGCCCACTAAAACCATTATGCCATTCTCAACCACACACACAAGTACTTCCAGCCATTACCTAGGATGAACTTAACCCTTTCGCGCATGGAACCACAATTCGCGTTCCATGTGGTGGGGCACATAGAAGCACATGGAACGCAAATCACGTGAAAAAATGAAAAAAAATCACCAAAAATTAAGTTTTCAGTCGATTTGCATCAAATTTTTGTGTGTTCTAGCAGGTGTGTGTCTCTCTCGACACTGTCCCATCCAATGTCAGGGTGTCTGGAGTGAGGAAACGCAGTGTCTGACAAGGAGCCAGGTGGTGAGATCACACTAGTGTCTGTCCCTTTAAATCCTACTAATTCTCCCCCCTCCCTCCTGAGCCAAAGCCCCTATGGACTCAGTGTGATATTATATTATTTGTGAGCATATTTTGACGTGATTATGTCGGTGGAACATAGTTATATAGGTAAAAAAGCATTGGTGTCCGTTATCAGTTGTTAGGCCTACCGGCAAGAACCGTGTTCACTGCTCTAGCCTCCCCTGGGACATATGCTGTGAGTACATGTACGAATGAAAAAGTAAAGCCTGAACTGTATATTGTGTGAAATATATATAGTGGCTTGCTTTGTGGAAAGATGGAATTAAGAGGCTTTACATATGATAATAGCCATAGACTTGAAAGGGGCAGGCATTACCTGTTATACCTGGTACGCCATAGTCAGGAAGGGAGTATTAGAGGTGTTTAGAGATGGAATTTGTTAGTGTTGTTATCAGTGCATATGAAGTGGTGTGAAAATAAGTGAAACATGCTACCTGTGTTCATGAACGAGCATGGTGTGTGCCATATATTGCATTGCGTTGAACGAGCATGGTGTGTGCCATATATTGCATTCCGTTCTGCTCTCAGGCCGTGCGTTGTACTCTCGAGGCAAAAGTGCATCATCACGTACCAAGTCAGGTGCAGAATAATTACGGAGGTAGGGATGGAATCATTGTGATAGTCATGTGTTTGCGTCTTATTTAGTGTAAAGAGTACCTGAAATGTTCCCCGAGTGTTTGTAAAGGAATATTTTAGGGTGTGTGGCATATGTTAGTGATACCTTAGCGGGGGAGGTGAGGTAAGGATGCTATTCATTCATGTACATCACTGAACAGGTAGTATACCTTGCTCTGACATATTTAGAGACCTTCGAGTTCATGTGCAATGTGATTGAAATGTTCCACGAGTGTTCGGGAAGGAATAATTTAGGGTGTATGGTTAGCGATACCTTAGCAGGAGGCGAGGTAAGGACGCTAATTAAAATGCGCCCTGACAACAACATCCCCACCCATCATGACGGGGAGGAAACAGCCACCTTACGGGTGATTCGGCATTCACACCTCACCTTCTCCCATAAGCCCCTCCTTCCTGCAACTGGAGCAGACCCGAGTTAGCAGTCTGGGGAAATTACTCTCCGGCCATATCAACCATCACCAGACTCACGGTGGGAGTTGCTTGCAAGCAGCCTCAAGCAGCGGCCCAGCAACATTCCTTGGAGTGAGGGGCACCTCGGCAACGTCCACTAGACCTGCCAGGCCGGAGGAGTGTCCACTGGATCTCCTTCTTCCTCGTCTCCATAAGGGCACCTCGGCAACATCCACCAGACTTGTCAGGCCGGAGGACCGTCTACCGGATCCTCTCCTGTCCCGGTGTGGAGTTATGGCAGCACCCTCCAGGCCTGCCAAGCTGAGGGAGTGAGTTTTGGCTCCCCCTCCTCAACCAGGCCGGAAGGCTCCCATAGGGGAGCAAGTCTCTGGCTCAGTCTGCCCCTCCTGTGGCCGAGCAAGACGCCCTTCTCTCCCCCCTACAGGTATGGCGCAGAGTGGACCTGATGCGGAGATCCAGACTGCCCAGCCGTCCGTGTCCCGGTTGCCAGCACTGATGGACTCACAGGGGCACCATGGCCACAGGCGACTCCTGATGGCCTCCTCCTCCCAAGACCGCAGTCCATGGCCAACGAAAGGCGCGCCCTCCTACCCGGGCTCCCCTAGGTCCCAAGGTGTCCCACGTACCCTGACGACGGCCCGAGTTATCCGGAGGGCCACTCGCCTCCTGGCCCTGTTCGGCCCCAGTCCTGAGGGCCAGACCACGCCCGAAGCCCCCTTCCCGATGGACCCGAGGCGGGCTTCCCGTTACACCTACGGGAAGCCCCCAACATGAGACAACTGCATCTCTAGGCGGCTCCCCACTGACTCCGGGCCGCCACCTGAACCTTCCGAGAGTGTGAGTGTCTCCTCCTCCTGCTGCCTCTCCCGTACTGTGTTTATTAAAGTGTTTCCCCTAGTGCAAACCATTCCCCCAGTGTAAACCTGCCTCTCACAACCTATCTCTCCCCTGTGTGACCCTCATGTATTCCCCCTCTCTCACTGAGTGGCATCCTCCTAAATCTTCCACATTCCCCAGTGCGGAGTGAAACGAGCAGTGATTCCCACAGTGATACTCTACATACTCTCCCCAGTGCAAAGGTTCAGTGTCCCCGCAGTGATACATGTCTGGAGATTGACACTAGGCTGACAGAAGGCCAGGACTTTAAGTGAAGCCACAATCAGGACACTTAGTGAGCCACAGACTCAATATTTCCCGTGTACCACCCTGCTATATTGTGTGTTATTTCTGTGTACTGTAAGGATTCCTGTAAGTGCCACATGCAATAACATATATTGTATTGTATCTGTCAATCTGGTTAATATATGTGTACCATTCCCGTTATATGTTTGTATCATCCCGGTTATGTGTATGTATATATGCCCCCCCCCACTATGTGCTGACATAATCAGCGCTCCCAGGTTCGAACAACCAGTAGCAGATGTAAGAGTCAGTATGGGACTAACATTCATACAGGCGACATCCTGTCTCAGTGTTCCACAATTAAAGGCCATAAATAGCTACTCTAGGACTTTCATTACATCATCAAGGGGTGGTGGCCAACATTTGGTAGCAGCGGTGTCTCGGACCATCGTTTCTGACCGCCTCCTACAGTGTTTAGTGCCACCAACCAATATTCGACGCCCCGCATCAAATGGCCTCCCCCTCTCACTGCCTCTCGTGGTGTAATACCGCCTGTGCATCTGCAGGTGTCCGATTTCCCTCACCAGTGCCATTCTCTAAACCGACCACACCCCCACACAGGTCGCAAGTGTCGCCGCTGCCGCCCTATGCACCTGTCCCACATGTTCCGACACCTATTTAGACACATGTTCAGTGCTCGTCATCCCGTGTTCCCTCTTCTCAAGGTGGCCCTCTCCAACATCTGCCATTCCCCCGACGCCACCCTCTGCATCTGCAACCCACCAGCCTTGCACCAGCCTGTGGGAATGTCTGCCCTCGCCCCACAACTCACCCTTCCACCCCTCAATGCCTCCCATGTGGTCCGTATTAACCAGCCACCAAGCCAGCCTGCCTCCACCACGACCCCAGCACGTAGCCTCCACGTTCACACCCACTCCTGTCTCCCACCAGCTGACCTGACGCTCTCGCTTCACTTCCTCCTCTCCACTGCATGTCCACGCCCTTTCCACTTCGTTCACAACTCAGCTAACTATAATAGTATACCTTCATCCACACATTATTGACTTTGTACAGAGATTATCCTTTCGATTTTCTCTACAGATTGTGTATTATTGTCAATATTCATCTCCACCTCCCTCACTTCACACTGATCTTCACCGCCTGTCTTTATTACTCATCTCCCATTTCACCTTTTATTTATTACAACCCGCATCCGGTCATCTTCATACATTTCCAATTCCATTCTCATGGTACATTTTCTCATCTTCATACTATAAATATATACATATCCCTACTCATCTCTCCTCTTACATTACGTCGCCAGACTACATGTCATACTTTAAATATATGGAACTTACTCCAACCACTCTCGACCAAGAAACAACAAATGCTCACACTCCACCCGCCGAGGACGATTCAGTGACTCATCTACGTAGCGGGCCCACGTACCCACGACCCGACTCACAGCCTACCTCTTCTTTACCTGCCTCCCAACAAACTTCCCATCCAGATACTTTCCATCCAGATACCTCTTACTCTTCCCCTGATTCTACACAGCATCCTTCTATCCCTACTCCTTCCACTATCTTTAACTCTCCTGCCTCACTTCATCTCCTGTCTACACTACATATAACTACCACTACCTACTCTCTCTCTCAATCCCCTACTTCACTCACTTCCACACTTCCAACCATGGCCCAAAAAACCCCTACTCCACAGTCTATCTATCTCAACGATGCCAATCGTCCCATATTTACCAGCGAGGACTCAACTTGGTCTTTTTATGATTTCCTCAGAGAGGTAGAAACCAACATCCACAATCGGCAGATTACGGATGAAAACCTCAAAGTCTCTTATCTCATGAATCGTTCACACCAAGGCAAATCGGACGTCGGCTGTGCGATCCGTGCAGGACATTCTGATGGCATTAAAACCTTTGATGATATCCGTAAGGAACTCATAACACTTTGTTGCCAAAGACTTATAGACACAAAATGGGTAGAGGATGTAGATGGAACTCGTATGCTTTCACTCAACAACTTTGTAGATTTATTTGGTTACCTGAGATTCCTCCATTGGCTTGATCCTAGGCAGAGAGAGATTGCCCTGGAGATAGGTTTCAATCCTGGAGATAAACTTGTTCAGATCACTAAAACCATCCATGAAAAAAAGGTCTGAACCGCACGCATCAGGCCACACACCGCCCCTTGGTCTCTCAAGTCTGTCACACTACTACTCCCCCAGACCAAAACCTCTCCCGTTCCACCACACGAGGCGGACCTGCCACGCATCGTTCTCCAACCGCCGGTCGAGATCAATCTAGCGTCCGACAGAACAGACAATCCTCGATCCTCTGCTGGCACTGTGGTAAACTCGGACATCAAGAAAACAGCAGCGACCATAAACACACACGGCCTCACTCCCAAACTAGACAGCGTATACCTTCCCTCTCGCATCGTCCTACATCAGTGTTCTTCAAACTTTTTTCATCGCGACCCAGTTTCATTTTATGTATTATCTTCACGACCCTATTGCACGGCTGTTGTACCTCTCTCTCTCTGGTTTGAAAGCTTTTTACTAATAAATACATACATCTATACATACATACATGTATACATTGCATAAGCATGTACACTACCATATACTGTATATACATACATATGTGGATTCAAAATTATTGCATATGTTGAAAGTGTGCTAATATAAATTTTATGTATTAAAAATATTATGACAAAATATGTATAAGTACTGTGTAAATTGCAGCTAAGCAGAGGAAAATAGTGTGCCTGTTCAATGTTCTTGGTGTGCCTGCTTGTTACTAATTATCTTGGCCCAGTCTGGCTTGCAGGAGGATACCGCTACACGCATGTCGACTGTAGGACTGAGTCGGTTTCTCTGTTTGTTTTTTGGCTTTGTCGGGGTTGAGAAACCAGCTTCATACAAGTAGCCTGTGTAGTTGTAAAAAATATCAAAAGCAAGATACTTTCCTTACTTAAATGTGGATATTCCTTGGAAACACTTATCCAAAATGATGACGGAGTTGATGACTTGTGCCTGATTCTTAATGATGTCCAACTTGTGAGATGAAGAAGCTCATTTTCTTGATCAGGTGTTAGTTTTAGCCCTACAACAGCCTCTGGTCTTTCATAAGCGTAAGGGTCTTTTACCCAGTGCTTTTCTCTCGTATCTTGTAACTCATCTTTAGGAAAGTACTGTTCGAAACTCTCCGACAAAGAATGAAGGTGTAGCTGTATATCGGATTTAATTTTCTCCAGATTTTCCTCACTGATGCTGTTTTCTTCAGTGTGCTGCAAAAGTGTTCGGAACATATACCGTAGTAAATAGGGCGATCAACATCAAGCCTGGCTTACCACAGCATTATTGATTTCTTAAATGTTTCTACTTCCTCACTGTGTCGGAATACATAATTTTCTTTCCCTTGCAGTTTCAGATTAATGCATTTCACTTATTATTTACATATCTAGTTACGATGTGGCGACCCACTGAGCAAAAGCTTGCGACCCAGTATTGGGTCGCGACCCGTACTTTGAAGAACCCTGTCCTACATGCAAGCATCATAAGACCAGTACGACTCACACTACTGAGGAATGTCATTACCTCAACCGCCGGCAGTTGGGGGAAGCGCCGCACCCATATCAGACAAATATGACGTAGTAACAGAACACCAACTCCCCATCCGCCATGTCGGACCCATAACTTCCTCAGGTCTAGTCATTCTAGGACGGAGTAATGACATAGCAACGTCGTTCTTCATGGACACCGGATCTATAGTAAACTTGATTTCTGATACCTCTTTAGACATCATTCAACGCCACAGCAAACACGTCTGTTTCCTTGAGCCGCCTGACATTCGCCTATGCGGTGTAGAAGGCTCAGAGTTTAAGGTTAAGGGAAGAGTCACTTTAGAAGTACAACTAGACAGCGCCTTGCTCCCTTTCCCAATAGAATTTCAAATTACTAATGAACTGAAATATCCAGCAGATGCCCTTATTGGCTTACCCACCAAGGCACAACACTCCATTGCGTTATTGCCTGCCTGTAGTAGTATAGACATTTCTGGGTTTCCAGTCTACAGTATGGAATGTCCCCATCCTGTACTTCCAATCAATTCAGTCATTCAGTCCCCCCTGACTCTCGCACTACCTAAGAGTACAGAACAAGCCAAGCCATCATCATCATCATCATCTGAGAATACAGAGATCATTCCCTCGCTGACTGAGAGCAAGGACATGAATTCTTCAACACCTGATGATACATCCTCTCAGCATTCAGAAAAGGCTCTTCCGACCTCCTCTAACGACAGAACTACAGCCGACTCAGACATGTCTCTGTTACCTACTTCACAGAGTCTGACTGATGTTCTCCAACACGCAGAGACGAGGCGTGCAGCAACGAATACGTACACAATTTTGTTACCGCATGAGTTCACCAAAGTCTCTGTTCGTGTTGTAGGTGCGAAAGACGGAGTGGATGTACTAACACTACCTGAGACGTGTTGTGTGAATGGCGTAACTTATGAGTCAGCCTGGTGCATGATATTAGAGGACAGTCAATGTTATCTATACTTGCTCAATGTCACAAATGCTCCACTAAAACTTAAAAGTGGTGTAAAGATCGGAGACTTCCTAGTATACCCAGCGGCCGTAATGGTGTGCAAGGAATCCCCTATCCCTACTATTCATACTGATGATGATAGTCAACCAACAGTTGTATGTGCAATCAACTCTGCGGGATCTGCTCCGACTCATTCACCTGACCTGCTCTCAAATCTGACTTGCAAGGATTTTCCACAGCATAAATCTCAACTGCTCGACCTTTTGCACGCTTACAGAAATGTGGTAGCCTTACCCGGAGAATAGATGGGCAAGACAGACTTAGTCAAACATGACATAGAACTAGTACCAGGAACTCAGCCGATTTACACACCAGCATATCGGTTACCTCACAGCTTGAGAAAACAGACAGATCAGATGGTACAGAAAATGTTAGTTCAGGACATTATCGAACCCTCCGTCAGTCCATGGAATAGCCCTCTTTTCTTAGTCCCAAAGAAGGAAGGCATCTTTAGACCAGCAGTGGACTACTGTAAGGTAAATTCCGTAACTGTTCCAGACCGTTTCCCATTACCCGTCCTCACAGATTTGCTAGAATCACTAGGTGAAAACAACGTAGTCTTTTCATCCCTAGACCTCCTCAGTGGTTACTGGCAGGTCGAAATGGAAGAATCCTCTCGCCCAATTACAGCCTTCAGCACCCCTTTCGGACATTTTCAGTTTAACAGACTTCCTCTTGGTTTGAGAAATGCTCCTTCAGTATTCATGCGACTTATCAATTCGGTCTTAGTGGTATGATGGGACATTCTCTTTTTCCTTACCTAGATGGCATCATTGTTGTGAGTAAATCAATCCCTGAACATTTTGCCAAACTGCAACAAGCATTTGAACGCCTACGGCTAGCAGGCCTGAAAATCAACCTCAGTAAATGTGACTTCCTGAAAAAGAAAATAAACTTTCCAGGACATGTCGTCGACACACAAGGCATTCATACGAATGACGACAAAACTAAGATAATCATCAATTTCCCAGAACTTACCACTACCGATGCTGTCAGAAGTGTCCTAGGCCTAAGCGGTTACTACCGTAGATCCATTAAAAACTATGCAAAGATCGCCGCTTCTCTAACCCACTTACTAAGGAAGAATGTATCCTTTGTATGGACTAACGATCAGTCCCAAGCTTTCCAAGCACTGAAGACAGCTCTTGTCAATGCCCCAATTTTAGCATTCCCTGCTTATACCAAACCCTTCCTTCTATGCACAGACACCTCAGGCACAGGACTTGGTGCAGTTTTAATGCAACTCGATCAAGCATCCAGGAAGCGTGTAATAGCGTATGCTAGTCGAACCCTTACCACCGCTGAACGTAGTTACAGTGTCACCGATTTAGAAGCTTTGGCAGTAGTCTGGTCCTTGAAACATTTCAGACATAGTATATGGTTATCCCGTGCATATCCAGACAGACCATCTCCCTCTATGTGATCTGTTTAAGGGACGGAACCTCACCGGTAGGTTAACTAGATGGTCCATCACCATCCAGGACTTCAGTACCACTTTTCAGTATGTCCCAGGAAAATCGGATAGTCGCAGACGCGCTCTCACGTCATGTAGCCGCACCTGTCACGTCCCTGCAGCCCAAGGCCACTGGCAGCACAGCCCTAACCTCAGAGGATGTTCAAAACTCTCAGCACAAAGATTCCATGTGGCCCCAAGTAGTTTATTTCCTAGAATCAGGAGATGCCTCGACCTTACCTACTCTACCAGTACCACTAGATGAGTTCATACTAAAAGATGGTCTCTTGTACAGAGAAACATTCCTTACAGGGAAGAATTTGCCCAATAGAGAAGTACACCAACTCGTCCCTACTGACCTAATATCTGCGGTCCTTCACATC
>JAGKTI010030309.1:0-12423 GCA_018397915.1 Birgus latro
AAGCCACCCGGTATACAGCCGGGACCTGTTTCTGGGATACCACCCTACTCACCTCGTTCGCAGGATTGATTACAGTATGATAATATTTCAAAATATCCTGTTTTACTTTCTTTAAGAATACTGTATTGCTGCAACAGTGCATTTACATGACAAACTTTTCATTTCTTTCTGATTGGTGATGTTCTTTGTTTGTAAGCTGGCTGTTTGTTCAAGCGACTATTTCTACCTCTACCAACACATTATGTCGATTCTAACATGTAGTATAAACCACACTTGTGTCAAATCCTAATCATGTTTTTCAAATATTTTGGTAATATGTCATCCTAACAGCATATATGCCTATACAGTATTATCCAGACGCATAATAAGTTGAAGTTTCAAAACATATTCCCTGCAGTACTTGTCTTCTTTGCTGGAGGGGCTTTTACCTGTAAAGTGTGAGATATAAACTCGTTACCAATTTGCTACGCCAGTCTGTTCGATCAGTCAGCTTTTCATCAGCCTTGGCGTCAACTCCCTACCAGCCAGGGGGGTGTCGGAACTTTGGTTAGTGGGTGTACATCCTTACTGGCCCTTCCTGGTTGGAAACTGTAATTCACTACATCACCAAGAATCTACTGTACTTGATCATATGGTTACCATCAAATGTAGTATATTTAGTACTAGTCACATAAAGTTATTTTAAAACATATCTCTGAAAAATAATGAGGAATGCCTGAATCATTTTGTCCCCTCCTGTACCTCTCAGATCATAATAGAGGCGTGATGGGTCTTGCTGCGTGATAAGGTTGTCAACATAGCGATACAGATCCTCTTGAGTCATGTTGTCACGCAGCTTCCTTGACTCCTGTATGGCCACAACTGCCTCCTGTAAGAACTGCCATGACTCAGCCACATGATCCACTGCTGACTGGTTGCGTTCTGGAAAAATACAATGGTACTCTAATGAACAGTAGGAGATGCTTGTCTAACTTGTTCTGTACACTGACTTCCAGTTGTGATATTCCTGTTACCACCAAGTTATATTATCCAGTTTAAAAGATGCCTCTCATACTGAAGTGTTCTGAAACAATCTCAATTTGCCTAACCCCTTCTGAGTAATAATGTCTTATCATGTACTGGTATTATATTTATTACTGCCTGACAATTTCATCAAGCTTAAGAGAAGAAACCTCTGACTGAAGAAGTAATCCCCCCTCCCCCCCCAAAAAAAATAGCTATTGGTTATCAATATGTACAGGTAGCTGGTGCCTTAACCACCACATTACTGTGTCTATGGGATTAACAGACATACAAGCAATGTGTATAACCCTCACAGCATATTCATAATCAAATCACTTGCTGTTCCATTCATTCACTTAAAGATAACACACAGCTGCATGCAAGGCCTCCTGATATCCATCCTTCTGAATCCTACCTCCCTCGTGAGGATAGGGTCCACCTGGCCAGGCTGAGATGTGGGCATCATCCAGCCCTCTTAAGTTATCAGAAGAGGCTGGATGACTCCGTCGTTGATGCCTGCCCAGGATGTAACACAGCACACCATACAATTAAGCACATTATGGAAGACTGCACTGCACAAAATCACCTACGCCAACAACACAACATACACTCCTTGAGAGCTCTGTGGGAAAGCCCGGTCTCGGCCATGGTCTTCCTTAGGGACTTGGGGCTGTTCGGCCAGACTGCCTAGGGAACAACTACTACTACTACCACCTCCACATCAGCACACAAGTGTATAGTAGCAACAACAATACCCAATACAATAAAAAATTACATTACTGTGCCAAAGTGATTAATAAAGATATTTCTTAGCCCTTACAGTACACTATGACTGGTCTTGCCAAAGCTGAATAGTAGTTTGTCCTTAATATTCAAAACATATTCATAGTGAAGGGTTTAACTAGTTTGTTAGGACAATGATATATTAGTGATCACACCTAACTTATGGTTCAGAATGTGAGAAAGAAAAACTTTGCTGTCAATCAAAAATAAATATCAGGTTATAATTATGCTTCTAACTCATGGTTTAAGGACTGGAAGTATTAGAACGAAAAAATCAGCAATAATACAAGACAGAACCATTTAGAGTAGGCTACAGGTATTAGTACAGCATTCCCCTTACTAATTCACTTTCTTCTGATCCTCAACAGGTGTCATTAGAGAAAATGACACCATACACAGAGTGACACAATGGCACAGTCAGTCTGGCAGTGGATCGATATTTGGGCACGTCCACTAAGTTTGCGGGATGGATGTTCACAAGCTAACATCAGTCCACAACAATAAAATAACCAAACCTACATCACAGCACTGTCTACAACCACTTTGTTATCATCTGTCAGTGGTGTCTTTAGGGATGGGCAAACTGAAACTGCCTGAGGCCTCCTCACAAACGGGCAAAAAAATCTAGCTAATTTCATAATATTAATGAAAGATACTGTATTTTAATATGATTCTAGTTTTCATTCTTTAACTTAGCATCATAACTGGGTAAAAATAACTTAGAAACTGGAATGTTTGTAGACCTGGTCCTGGTATTTTAATGCCACGATAACAAAATCACAAGTTATGCTCAAGAGTCCCATGGGACTCTCCTGCCCAGGGCTCCACGAAGGGTAAGGCCATTGCTGCAAAGCTTTTTTTCACTACCTATAACTTGTGTCTGTCTTAACCCTTCTCCTAATCCCCCAGGACTTTACCAAAGTAAAAATGTCTCTTTACCATAAGCTGTTCTTCAAACTGAGACAACAAAGGTACATGAAATCCCATATTTCTGACAGTTATGTATGGAACAGTTGTGAACATTACATGTGGTTAACCTGCATGCCAAATTATGGGGCACACTGAGCAGCACAACAGAGACGCTAGACAAACTCTCACCATGGGTTTCACATGTGACAGTAAGATTTTGAGGGTTTAGGTACACATTCTCCTTGAAGTTTAAGAATAAAACCACTACTGTTCACAACACACAATATAAAAGGCCTATGCTCCCTTCCTTCAAAACCTTCAATATGCAAGGATTTCAACATTCTCATTGACCTATCTCAAAGACTACACCTTGTTTTAACCATTATATATCTTGTTTATGCCAGAAGCTATTCTATAAAAGCTTGTTTCTTCATGTTGTAGCTACTCCTTACACCCTTCACATATACATCTATGCTCTAACACAAAACCTGTTTCATAAATGCCCTTTTTGCACACTGCAGTTGCTGGAGGTTTTATTATCCAAGTTTAATACTGGTGTTTTACATGAAACTTTTTATAATTTACATTATAAACTTCAATACATCATATAGCTATCAGTACTATCCTATCTCACTAAATAAATGGAAAAGGCAATGGAAAAAAATACTGCATTAGGCTACTGCAAAAAATGCCATAGCCATTGTTAAGGCAGCAGATCAAGAAAAGCACGACCTTTACAATGGCAATCAGAACAGTGGTATTGATATGATTAATGTTTTTTGTGAAAAAGCCAGCAAAAACATAAGAATGCACAGGATCTTTCTATTTTCTTCGAACATACTGGAACCTGAAAGAGCACTACAATATCTTAAAGACATCAACAGCTTTGACTAATGGAGTAACATACTGCATCAACTGTGGGGCTTGGGTATAGGTTAAACAGTAACATAGATCCACATAGATGTTGTTTTGGAAGAGGCTGTTATGCCCGTGACTCCAGCTCATTAGTCCCATCTGTACTTGGACTGTGGCTTCACATGGTGGATATTTGTGCCCTGTAAGCAAACCTCTGTTCTTGGTCTTTCCAAAATCTGTCTAGATTTGTCTCAAATTTTTCTACTATCTTGGCCCCTATTACCCATTCTGGCAGGCTGTTCCAGTTGTCAATCATTCTGTATGAGAATGAGTACTTCCTGAGGTTCAGATTTGTTCTGGTCTTGAATATTTTTTCTTATTTCCCCTTGTAGAGCCGCCTGTTCCCATCTGGAATAGACCTGATCATGCTTGGTCATATTTGCCAAATATGATCATGTATGTCTCTATCTGGTCTCCCCATAAGCTTCTGTATGCTAAGATTGGTAATCCCAATTTCTGGAGCCTTTCCTTATATGACAGGTCTTTAATTTGGGGGACAAGCTTGGTGGTCCTACGTTGCACATTCTCCACTCCTTCAGTGTCCTTTCCCACGTGTCGGCACCAGATATGATTGGTGTACTCTAAGACTGGTCTCACTAGGGCTGTGAATAGGGGCTTGAACACTGCAGATCCAGGTGAATAAAGGTTCTTCTAAACAGTCCTACTATTTTGTTGCCTTTGTTGCAGCCATGTGGTCTGAAAATGAGAGTTTCTAATCAATGATTACTCCTATATCTTTTTCTGTCTTGGTCCTCTTGATCCTGCCATTCAAGAAATAATCCTGATCTTCAACCTCAGACTGTCCAGTCCTCACATACTTTCTTTTTTCTGGGTGAAACTGCAACATCCATTTTACTGTCCATCCTCTGACCCAGATCACTTGGCAAATTTTCACAGTCCTGGCTCATTATTCTCCTGAAGACCTTGGTGTCATTAGCATATAGATAACCTCACTATCATATCTGACTGTTCCCGGCAGGTCGTTGATGAACAAGACGAAAAACAGAGGTCCCAAGACAGAATCCTGGGGGACACCACTTTTAACTTCCTTCCAGTCACAAGCATTGCCATTTACCAGCACTCATTGGTTTTTCATTGAGAGGAAGTCCTTAATCCATTCTAGATATTTTCCTTTAATACTGTGGCTTGTTATTTTCTCCAGCAGTCACTTGTGTGGTACCCGATCGAATGCCTTCAAGGAGTCACAGTACACCACATCCACTGTGTGACCATTGTCAACAGCATCAGTCCAATTGCCCAGTACCTTAATTAACTGTAGCACAGCTGACCTGCCAGAGATGAATCCAACCTGTTTTCTGCTGAACAAGTCATGTTTCTTCATGTTGTGTATTGCTATTTCCTCTTGCAAGACTGACTCATTATTTTACAAACAACACTGGTTAGCCTGACTGCCCTGAAGCTGCCTGGATCACTCTTGTTCCCTTTTTTGTAGATGGCTATGATGTTTGCAATTCATCAGTCTTCCAGGATTTCCCCTTCATGGAATGAGCAGTCAAGTATTGTCTTCCAGGGTTCAAGTGGAATAGACTGTAGCACCAGTCGAGCAGGGCAGTACTCCCAAGGTGGATGGAAAGCTGATGACAGGGAGAGCTGGAGCTCCCATTTCAACAGCCCTCAGGACTAGTTCCTGACCATCCCCCTTTGCTGAACTTTTCAGCGTTTCAGTAACACAGAGAGTAGGCCAGCATGCTCTCCAGTACAAGTTTCTCTAACTGTCAACACAGTAACACAGAGAGTAGGCCAGCATGCTCTCCAATACAAGTTTCTCTAACTGTCAACACCAAACTACATGCACAGTACACACTACACTTCCTTTTCAAAATCTGAAAGAAAAATAGCGTGTAAATACCCAGCCTCGGAGTCTCCGGAGGAGGGGGGGACCATAAATGCCCCCACCATCCGTCCTTCTCCCGGTGACGACTCAATGAGCTGCCTGGAACCACTGTCTGACTCACTGCTTCTTCATTTCTGCAACATTCGTGGCCTTTCCTTTAACTTTCACTTTGTTGAGCACCACCTCTCCTCAAAACCTCACCTCCTCTTCCCAACTGAGACTCAGCTGTCTGAGGCAACTGATACCAAACCCTTTTCTGTATCCTCCTACTTTCTCTACACTCATTTCAAAGCCAAAGGTGGCTGTTGTGTATATGTACGCAATGACTTATCTTGCTCTCGTGTTCCTGAACTTGATTCTTCTGAATTCTCTACTCTCTGACTTTGGCTTTCCTGTCATTCTCTGACTAAATATATCTGCACAGTTTACTTATCCCCTAACTCTACTGACTATGAAAAATTTTCAACTAACTTACTTCTACGATGGAACACATTCTATCCATTTCTCTTTTCTCTGAAATCTCCATCCTGGGAAACTTCAATGTTCATCACCACCTTTGGCTCTCCTCTCCTTTCACTGGTCCACCTGGTGAACAAGCCTACATCTTTTCTATCCTTAATGACCTAGAGCAGCTTGTACAGCATCCTACCTATATCCCTGACTGCCTTGGAGAGAGCTCCAATATGCTTGACCACTTTCTTACAACTAATCCTTCTGTTTACACTGTTAATCTTTCCTCTCCATTGGGCTCCTCCAATCACAACCTTATTACCTTAACCTGTCCTATCACTCCAGTATGGCCTGTGGACCCTCCAAAGAAACGTCGACTGTGGCACTTTGATGCTGCAGATTGGGAGGCCCTCAGGCAGTACTTCTTTGATTTTCCCTGGAATGATTATTGCTTCCATGGCGGGGATCCATCTGAGTGTGCCTTGCGCATTACAGAGGTTATTCTCCTAGGCATGGAAGCATACATTCCCTTCTCATATCCTTTACTTAATGCAAGATAGCCTTGGTTTAATCACGCTTGTTCTAATGCTGTCCAAAAACAAGGAGAGGGCCTATAAAAGGTACGAGAGCCAACCCACCACTGAATCACACCTTTTTTATGTTTCTGCCCGGAATCGTGCGAAGTCTGTTCTTTGCTCTGCTAAAAATAATTTCATCCGTGCTAAATGCTCTCAACT
Source organism: Birgus latro (assembly GCA_018397915.1). Taxonomy (NCBI): domain Eukaryota; kingdom Metazoa; phylum Arthropoda; class Malacostraca; order Decapoda; family Coenobitidae; genus Birgus; species Birgus latro. Next base: position 6,652 of record JAGKTI010030309.1, read on the forward strand.
CTCCAACTTGAATTCTTCTCGTTCCTTCTGGCACCTTGCCAAAAACCTTTCTAACAACTTTACCTCATCATCCTTCCCTCCTCTTTTCTACTCTGATGGCTCTGTAGCTATCTGTTCTACTGATAAAGCAGATCTCTGCTCAGACTTTCTCCTCCAATTCCACCTTAGATGATTCCGGTGCTGTTCCTCCATCATTTCCCCCCTCTGACTTCTTCATGGCTGACATTAAAATTTCTTCAGCTGATGTATTTTCTGCCATCACTGGCCTCAATACTAACAAGGCATATGGGCCTGATGGAGTCCCTCCTGTTGTCCTCAAGAACTGTGCTTCTGTGCACCCTGCCTAGGTAAACTCTTTCGCCTTCGTCTATCAACTTGTACCTTTTCTTCTTGCTGGAAGTTTGCTCTCATTCAGCCAGTCCCAAAGAAGGGTAACCATTCCCAACCCTCTATTGTCCAACTGCTTTAACATCCTGTGTTGCACGACACCGCACAAGGGTCAACTGTGCAGTGCAATCACTGACATCCAAAGCAAGGCCTGACAGCAGAGCTGGTTTACCCCTGCCACATCATAATGGACCCATTCCCTTACCCGCACCTCACTTGATCTGCTGATCAGACCAATTGCAGGAGAATATCCCCTCAGGGCTGCATCACCATTTATTCATTCATAATTTCTCTCCAAACGTTTCTATCACACGCAGCCACTCTTCCTTGCTCAACGGACATCCCTCTCGTATGCAACGATCTCTTCACACTGTCCATCCATCCTATTCGTGGTCTTCCTCTCAGCCTTACACTTCTCACATCCGCTCCAATTATCTTTTTCACCAATCGCTCATTATCCATTCTCTCCATATGCCCAAACCATCGCAACACCCTCTGCTCAACTCGATCAGCCATCTCCCGTACAACTCCAGGTCTCCCTCGCACTTCATCATCTCTCACTCGATCCATACGCGTCACTTCACACATACTTCTAAGACACCTCATCTCCATTACATTTAAACTTTTTCTCCCTGCTAAACCCATATTCCATGTTTCAGCCCCATATAATGCTGTCGGTACCACGACACCCTCATACAGCCTCCTCTTTACATCCATACTAAACAAACAACATCTGAGCATGTTTTTCATTCCTCCCAGCACCTTTCCTACCCCATTCTAAACTTCACTTCAGCGTCTATTCTTCCATCCACAGCAACATGTGACCCTAAATACTGTACTTAAAACCCTCTACCTCCTCAAACAACTCACCATTCAAAACTATATTCATCCTCCAACCATCTACCAACCTCGTACACTTCATCACTTTACTCTTATTCTCATTTACTCTCAATTTCCTCCTTTCACACAACCTTCCAAACTCCTCTACCAACTGTCTCAATCTCTCCTCTGAATCAGCCACAGTGCAGTATCATCTGCAAGCAGCAGCTGATTCGGATGCCACTCTCTACCATTAGCATTCACAAGACTCAAACCTCCACCTAACACTCTTGCATTCACCTCCCTTACAACACCATCCATATAAATATTAAACAACCAAGGTGACATCACACATCCCTGCCACAGCCCCATTCTCATGGGAAACCAATCACTCACAGCATTCCCCACTCTTACACAGGCTCTACTATTTACATAAAAACATTTCACTCATTTTAGCAACCTACCATCAAGTCCATACAATCTTAAAACAGTCCACAATACCTCTCAATCAATTCTATCATATGCTTTCTCTAAACCCATGAATGCCCAAAACACATCCTTACCTTTCGCTAAATACTTTTCACACACCTGTCTCACAGCAAACACCTGATCCACACATCCCCTCCCTCTCCTAAAGCCACACTGCTCATCACCAATCACTCCCTCAGTACCCTCTCTAACTCTCCTAATTAACACTCTATTGTACACCTTACCTACAAAACTCAACAGACTTGTACCCCTAAAGCTTGTATATTCATACTTATCACCCTTACCATTATACAATGGCACCACACAAGCACTTGCCCAGTCAAATGGAACTATACCTCTCACAAAACACACATTCAACAATCTTACTAACCACTCAACAATAGTTGCTACACCACCTTTCAGGCATTCCACAGCACACCCATCCATACCTGCAGCTTTCCCTGTTTTCATCTCCTTTACTGCCTCCTGCACTTCCTCCATCATGATCAAAGAATCATTCAACTCTCAAAACACATTTAGCTAGCTACTGCTTGCACCCTCCCATCTGCCACAATGAAAGAAAATGCAGGCATGGTCACTCTTACCCAATGGATTGTCCAGTTCAATGTCTTCCACAATTACTTAGCAGCAAGTCCAGTGTGCTGGCTGTCTCTCCTCTCATCCTGGTGAAATCCTTTGTGCTGAGTGAAACTGCAGTCTCACATTTTCTCTATAAACATGGTACTGAGGTCATTTATGCCCACTGCAGTTGTGCAATTACTCCAATTTATGTGTGGGGGATTGAAGTCCCCTAATATTATTTTATATTGCACTGTACTGTTATCTTTATCACTAGTGGGGCTTCTGTAGATGGATGTAATAAGTAAGGCACCATTACCAAGCATTACCTATATACAACAATATTCACAGTAATGTGTACTAAGTTCCACAGAGGTGAATTTCATCCCTTTCTTAACATACCGTATATCAGCAATCCTCTGCCCTCACCATCGTGAAGATTTCGCTCAACTATGTCATATCCTTCTAGTTCTGCTGGGACTCGCTCATACCTATTATGCTTTGGTTTTACCTCTTGTAAGGCAATTATATGTGGGATAGTTTCCATGTATTTCAGTTTTGTGCTTAGTTCTAGAATCTTAGCAGTAGCTACTGAATATATCTACATTACTAGACATAAATAGTTTTCCTTTATCTACACTTTGTAATCTATTTACAATGTTGATCTAAAGGTGAATGTTTTACTGTCCCTGCATCTTCTCTTGCTGCCTCATCTTCTTCCAGGATGGTCCCATCACCCGTGTTTCCCCTTCCTGGATTCCATTAGGTTTTCTGCCTCCTTCCTTAGCAAAGCTGCTTGCTCTCTCTTTTTTATTAAGGTCATGTGTCACTCTTACAGTTTGGAAGTCTCTGTTACCTTGTAGTTTCTGTAGGTTCTGAAATAGGTCCATCTTGGTGTGTGTATTGTCCAGTAAGGCCAGCATAGGTTGTGGTTTACCTGTCTGGGCTTCCTCAGCCTTCTTACCTTGATGACTTTTCCTTGGCCTCTGGTAATACACATGCCTGCATCAGATTCACCACATGATTTCAATCACTCTTAATTCTTTCTTTGATCATCTGGGATGTGGACTAAGTCCCATATATCACTACATTGTTCTCCCTGTACCGTACTTTCTTTCGCTTCGCTCGTCAAATAATTTGTCAATCATTTCTGGTGTTTCCTTGTCGGATTTCTGGCTCTCTTCACTAGATCTGGTTGTCAGCAAGTCTATTTTTCCTTCTAGATCTATAGCTTTTGTCTCCAGTGCTCCTAGTCTCAGTTTGAGATCATTGGTATTTGTTTTATTTTCTTCTAGCTTGTTCTTCATTTTCAATGACCTTGCTTCCTAGATGCCCAATCTGTTTTTATGATCCTCCTGTTTCCGTTGTTCGTTAGCTACGCAGTCCCTTAATTCAATTATATTTCCTTCAAGTTCATCTTATTTGTTCTTAAGTTCCACCGGCTGCTTCTCAATCTGCCTCATGAAATTATGTAACTTTGCACTACCATGTTTACAACTGGTACAGTACACCAAGATATGGTAATTGTTTTCCTGCCTCCTCATTTACCGTGAACCTATATACGGTACCTCTTTGTGTATTACAGTACCATATTTGGCACACTTCACAGTTTACAGCTTTATCATTGGCCTTAACACTGTCCTTACATATTCCGCACTTTGCCATGTTTCCCTGTTCACCATGCTTGCATGTGTTTCCCTTTACAGTATTTTCTTCCTCTTACACACGTTTGCCTCGGCTCCTTCACCGTTACTCATCTTGATTTTTGTATGCTGCATCTTCAATATTAGGTTATTGTCACACCCTGATGCTCTCCCGTATATTCACAACAACATCGGGCAACTTCTGTACACTTTCCCTCAATATTTATAAAATAAATACGGCACATAGCCTATATGGTGCTCCATGGGCACATCTATGCACCACGTTACCATTTATTTAACATCTACATATACACCTGTTTTTACTGCATGTTGTGACATGGGACCACACATGGGCACAGATGATGGCTAGAAATCTTCCATCCTTTTACTGAGAAGAATACTTTCAAGCAGTTATTTTACTGGGCAGTGGAGATGCCCAGTTACAGAAATGTCCCTCAACTCCTCCTACCTCCAGAAACGAGGATAGTGGACTGCAGAACAGGGGTAACTTCAACCTGCAGTCCACTGCACTCAAAGTCTGATGAACTTGGGGCTACAAATACTATAAGTTTTCGTTTTTGAAGGCTCCAACATGCTTGCATGTGTCGGCCTTGGTCACCTAATGGCGGCTCTCCACGCTGCTCGATCTCTGGCAGCCTCCCTATTCAGTCCCTTAACCCTTAAGTCACATTTAATGACCTCGTCCCATGTCTTTCTCGGTCTACCCCTCCCAACCCCTCCCCCAATATTAACACTTCTCACCCTCTGCACCCAATTATCATCCCCCATCCTCTCCACATGTCCAAACCACCTCAGCCTACCTCTCCTCATCACAACACCAATACACTCCAGTCCCATCCTACCTCTCAACTCTTCTATCGTAAACCCAGCCCCCCCAGGCCTTGCACGCAGGGACGCACTGCACATCCACCTAATCATTGTCATTTCTGTACGTTTAAACCTGCGAATATCTTCTTCCTTTACTGCCCAGGTCTCACTACCATACAGCATCACACTCCTAACACATGCTGCATACAAAGACCCCTTAGCACGTAAGGAGAGTCCTCTCAATGTCAGGAGAGGCAACAGCTCCCTAAACTTCTTCCAACCACTTCTCACTCTAGCAACCGAGCTAACTCCAGCCCCACCTCCGGCACATAACATGTCTCCCAGATAACAAAACTCCTCCACACACTCAAGAGACTCACCTGCAAATTCAACCCTCTCACGCCTAACAATCTCCACCTGCTCTCCCCGACACACCGCACACATGAAATCAGCATTATCTCGCAGTCTACCTCTAATACCACTACATCTCTTGTGCACCCACTTATCACAAACACTGCTCAAGATGGAATTACTTCCCACACCCATGTGGCAAACTGCACATGGCCACTCTCCCTCTCCTTTGATTGTACTGCCACCAACCCTAGATATCATCACTTTTGTTTTATCTGCATTTACCCTTAAGCCCTTGTACCCCATACCATCTCTCCACTTCTTAAATCTTTCCTCAGCCTCCCCTTCACTCTCAGCAATCAACACCAAATCATCAGCATACAACATCTCCCATGGGAGTCCATCTCTGAAGTCACGTGAGAGGGCTTCAAGCACCATGATAAACAACAAGGGACTCAAAACTGACCCCTGATGCACACCAACATTCAAGGGAAACTCATCACTCAAAACTCCATTCACTCTTACCTGGGTGTGAGCACCCACGTACATGGCCATAACCACCCCAACCAGCCACTCTTCCAACCCCAGCTTTCTCATTGCCCACTTCACCACCTCTCTAGGGACTCTGTCAAAGGCCTTTTCCAAATCAACAAAAACAAAATACAATTCCCTTTTCTTTCCAATATATTTTTCCTGA